>RXPK01001697.1:0-45315 GCA_004143645.1 Protaetia brevitarsis | reverse complement strand
TAATGTGGGGTGTAGCGCAACGCCGACTGGACTTAGGGCCGTGGCTGGTAGTGAACACTTCTGGTAGGCGCGTTCGGAGAACATGGACTCGCCCGAATGGACACCTCGGCGGTGGTTGTTACTCTGAGGATTCGCGTGATTGGCACCTTGGGCTTATTATCTCCCTGGAACAAGGAGAAGTGTTTCATGTAGAAAAGAAGACGAGTAAAGGGTCTTATAAGTGCTTATGCACCTCCAAACATCTTATCACAGAATTCATTTCACTAGCTATGTTTTACCAAATATGTAGGTGTGAGACGCTCTCAATTTCTTATGATAATCTTGGGTTGTAGACAAATCCTATTCAAAATTATTCACCTGTAACCATGTGCTCTAAGCATCTTCATAGAATTGGTAAAACTTGTATCACCAAGAGAAAAAAAGATAAGATAAACAACATCTCATGGTCTTGAGGTAATTCATACACGATACACATTATACTGTAATCGTTAAAATTTAACTAGAGTATAGGAAAGCAGAAGGTAGGAGAGAACGCGCCGCTTTAAAATAAAAACAGATATACCTATAGCCGTGTCTCCCACCACCTACCTAACACCCAATATTGCTAGGTCATTTTATGCATAATATAAGATCCCTATACTGAAATTAAATTTTGTGGACCATGGTGTGCATTAGGTGGTAAACAATCTACGGGCCAAAACTAAAACAATCAAAAGCGATAATTTAAGTAATACAATTTTGACGTAAAACTAGTACTGTATGATTTCTTGTGAAGCACCCGCACGCGGTAGTAAAATAGATTATTGTTTGTCAACGCATTTCCATCTGGAATTAGAAATCAGATAGATGCATTTTCGAACTGCAATACCTTAACTCATGACGTGAAATTCTTGACGATAGATTAGTAAGATATAAGTTGGAGTTTGGACTGTTTGTATCGTCTGTTGGATTACTTAGATCCAACGTTTCGGCAGTGTTTTTACAGCCATCATCAGGGCTATCCTGAGTAACGTCGTCGTTGTGTCTGGGCATACTATATTTACTACTTGCATTGATTTTTTTTAGAATACTATAACGACATAAAGATTCATAAAAGTTAAATTATGTCCTATTATAGTTTATTAAGGATAGTTTCTTTCCTTACAAAGAAAATGCATCTATGAACAAACGATTCTTTAAACAGAAACTCTGGCACAACACAATAGAACCGGTGTATTAACAATATGAGGAAAATGGTTTGACATATTAATTATGCGCTTAACTGTTAGCTTTTTTTCATGTCTTAGGTCCTTCTTAAAAGGCATTTTCTATGATTTTTGCGGCTGACGCAGCGCGCGCATTTGCTATTTTGAGAGGCCTCTAAAGGAACGCAGTGTCTGAATTATTGTCGCGTATGTAAGTATATGTAAATTTTGAGCTCTTTGCATCGATTTTGCAATCTTTCATTTGTAAGGATTTGTTCGTTAATTTTGTTAATTTTGATCATCATTCAGACAACTCAGTTTATTAATTAGTGTTATAATATTATGCACAATTTATGTATAAGGCCCGTTAATAATTTGTTCTAGAAGTAACCGCGTTAACAGTTTAAATTTTCCGTTTTTTTTGTTAGTTTTAATTTTATTGTATTTTAATCACCTCGGGGTAGGTGAAGTGTAGGTTAGAGCTTGTATTTTAAATTTCATTTTGATTTTACTTGTTTCTCCACGTGTGATTTAATTTGATTGTAGCTTGCTTTGATTTTGTTTGAGACCACGTGAATTTTTGGGTTTAAGATTTTCCTTCTAGAACGAATCCACCATTTTGTTTGCTAAAGGATTTGCATTGTCCTTTTTAATTGTAAATTCACGAAAGGGTTATTTTAATCCAAGACATTCAGTTTTAAGGTTTTTTCCCCTGTTGATTGTAATTAAATGTTTTTTTTTTTCTTTTTTATACGGAAATTTAATGAATATATATATAAATATCATCTTAAATTACAGTTCTTTTATTTTTGAATCAACCATTTCAATCTTTGGGGATTTTAAAGAAAGTCAAATTTTACAAACGCCCACTATTACTTTTCATGAAAGTTACTCTGAGATCTAAGAATCTTTGGCGTCCTGTTAAATTTTTATTTGCTGAGATAGCTAAATTAATTTTGTCATTTTTAATTTCTTTAAACATATATGCTTGTATAATCAGTACACAGCAGTACGTATAAAATTATACTTAATTATTAAATATGGTGTATAAGACTATTATTTTTCAATTTATTTAATTTAAAGTAACCACTAATAAATAAAGCAAAATTTGTATCTGTTGATAAATATTCTCGAAAAATTTGAAGAACCTTCTATTTCAATTTCAAACCAATCTATAATTACTTGTACAGGTAAATGAATTTTAATATATTCAGCACCATGCTTGAGTTAAACAGAGACTTCAATTGAAGACTGCGCAGGGATCGCCTAAATGCATAACTAATAGAAATCATAAAATATTGCTACAAATTCGTGTCAGAATATACAAAAGTATACAATTTACCTATCTGTTAGATGATTAGAAAAGGAGGGATCTTCATTAAACGACCTGGCACTTCTAGGTGACGCCAGATCTCCAGCTTGAGGCGAGTTGACATCTTCATCTCCGGGCCCAGGTGACACTGCTGAATTAGGAGTCATGGTTCCAGAGTCTTCATCCCCTTCTAACTTATCCCCATCGTCTAACGCGCCTTCCTCGCCACCTTCCCCTAGAAAGAAAGAGAAATACCGTTAGTAAGTGTTAGCAATACGAAATTTCCGAAGAGAAATGGAAATTTTCAAAGCGAATATTAAGATAGTTGGCGTGATATCTGTTTAACTAATTTTAGACATTCCATATAAATTGAAATGATGGCTTATATTAGTGTAATTACGCACGCGAAACCATATATATGAAAAAAAATATATTAAAGTTGCACCTCCTCCCAGTCAATTTTGATGGATTTATGGGATAGGATGGCTCACAAATAGGGGCTGGTAACATATTATCATATTACGTGCGCATGGCTTGCCAATACTCATGCAGAATATTTTGTCGGAAATCCCTTTAGGGTGTCATTTCACCATCCTTATCCAGCTAGACCTTCTAGTCACAACTTTGGAATTGTGGACAAGTACAAGCCCGTATAAATATTAAGCTGGCAGGAATGATTGGAGAAGCCCAAATCATTAACACCAACATGCATATTGCTAGAAACAATGAGGACTACGTTTAATTAGCTGTAGATGTTTCAAAAATTGTTAATTGGAACGTGGTGAATGGATGCTCTTCAGGAAAACGTATTTGCTCGTGGTGAGTACCTCACGTGCACAAAAACCAAAAGGCAGGATCTCTGATAGGTCCATACAAACCTCGCCTCCGTTATCGGCATCCATCACCACGCTGAAAAGAACGAAGAAGAAGAAGTAATAGTAGTGGAAGAAGACACCGACCGAGACTTGTCACAGCCAACTGCGACGTATGAGCTCCGATCCGCGTCACGGGAGGTCCGCGGAGGACCCGTTGGGCGTGCACGTACGTCTCTCGACTGTCCAAACACGGAGCCAACAATGAACAATGGCAACATAAATCAGCGTAATTAGTTTCAGCAAAAGCTGCTGTATCTACATGTTAAGCTGAGCAGTAGAATCATTGGTCAGTGTGGCGCGTCCGCGACGACTTTACTCCGCCTTTTCCAGGCTCTAATCGAATCCTGTTGCTTCCCTTCCGCACTCGCACATTGACAATAATTATACTTTGTTTGCGCTCGGACGTGTGTGTGCCCGTATACGGACGCTATACATGCATATACACGTATAGATAGGAGCGGGCGCGGATGGGAATGCCGGGAGGGTGTCTTTGCATTCGCGATATCGCCAGCTGAATGTTAATCCTCCAACGAACGATCCGTATACACCTTTTATACCGTTTGTTCCGGGCGTTCGAGCTTTATTTAGGAAAGTACTGGAACGTTAACAACAAATTTTCCCGAAGATAAGTCCCGGTTTTTGTGTCGCAGTTAGATTTTAAATCGATTGTTTTGGGGAAAATGTGTAAAAGTTTTCAAAAGCTCTACCAGATATATCTATACAGATTATTAAACATCAGCTATTGGTAGTGACGGTGTTTTTAATAAATGTTTCGAAATACCTGGTGCACATTATTAAATTCTTGTCATTAACAGTTTTCGTAAAGTTGGTAGGCTCTCTTCCCAATATATTTAAAATTTCTAGTTGTGTTAAATGTCGTCGTTTATAAATTTTGCCACATTTAAAGGTGGTAACCGACTGCTTAATGGACCGTGTTTTTAAGTATACAACAAAATATTATCAATACTGGCTTGTAGGCAACCAGTTGTAATAGTTATTATTTTGACGTTTGAGATGTTCTAGCTTTTGATTATTAATTACTTACCACTTAATCTCAGTAAGTATGAATTAAAACATACAAAATAATATAATAAGGGTAAAATCAGCTTTATTTCACAGCAAGTTTTCAAAATTACTTAAATCTTCTCTTTCAAGGCAATAAGCACGACGATCTACACAATAATGTAGATCGTTTCTAATAAATTGTGGCCGTATTCCATCATATTATTACTTTGATCTTTCCTAATTTATTGTACAGAGCTCAGATGTGCATCAACAAAAATGCTGGAGGTTTTAAACAACTTTTGCAGCAGGATACTTCTGATTTTTTGTTTGTGCAATAAATTCAAAGCATGTTTATGTTACAATGAAAATATGTACTGCCTAGAGAGATTCCGAATTCCTAAACTAAATAACAAAACAACATAGTATACAATATGGTCTTCAATTTAACAAAAGCACACTGCCATTTGCTTCACTTTTGTTTTTCAAAAGATAGCAGTGTGTAAGCTACGACCTCAGTGATCAACTATATTTATTTCATATTTTATAAATATTTAAAAAATATTAAATCTTTCTTGAATATTATTATATTAATATAATATGCATAAATATATATTATGAAAATATATAGGAAGATATTTAAGAATTATATATGTTATGTAGCATTATATATATTTATTGCAAATTTTTCTCAATATATTTTTCATAACTCTGCAAGAATATTTTGTTTTGTATTTCTGTAAATATTTATTTCATATAAAAAAAAAGATTGAATTTTTGCTTCTGTACATTTGGTGAGTAGGACGAATAATATAAAATGGGTAAAATATGCATACATATTAAGTAGATATGTACCTATTTAAATTATAGTTTAAAGATTAAATTAGATAATACAATATCTAATATGATTTAATTAGTATCTAAGCTGAGCGCTGTGAACTTTTCTATTAAATATATCTGCGTTGTTATTATATTATTTGTTAATATTTGTAAGTGCGAACGTACAACACAACACCTCTATTCATACGGTGCCGGTGTTATATGATTTATTATTGTTTATGCGTCTATGGATTAGGTACATAGAATGTATACGCGCACGTGCGTATCATCAACGTTTTCATTCGTTTGTCCGTTACGTATTATATATAGTTTATAATAGTATATGATTAGGGCAGATTAGGGTTAACTGTGTAATTAATTGTTGCGGTTCAAAGCAAAACTTTGAACATGTCATGGCATTTATAAGATAATTGGAATGCTCAATATCGCTATGTACAGAAATCGTTTAATAATATAATTGTAGGAATCTTATGCATCTATGTACTGCATTTACCAGATAAATTGCTAGTTGATTTGCTTAAGAGCATCTCGGTAGATAAGCGTCATAACCTCAAATAGAGGTTAGAATACGTTGTGTTGTTTTATTGTTTGTACGTAGAATGTTTTCAAATATTATGAAATAAAGTAAAAATAAGTATCGTAAGTATTAGAATGTAGCTACCACTCCAATTTATTGTAAATACTCCAAATGTATTAGTAGGTGTTGATAATGTTGTACGATGTTTATTCATGGTATGATTCTAATACAATTGGCATTGTTTAGAGGCCACAGGAAACGCCATGAGAACGCCACTACCGAAGATATGAAAAAAGCCATAGGGTTGTACTTGGCACCAGTCAAGGCTAGACTTAAAAATGAGTATTTTTCATTTTTATTGGTTTATTCAAATAAAATGATAATAAATATGTTTGTTTTTTATTTAGAACACTTCAATTAAAAAATAATGATTAGTTTGATAAACCTTCAGTATGCCTTAAAAGATGCCAGAATTATTGATTATTAACTTGTATGGTGAGTGTGAAAAAAACAAGTTCTTGCCTTTTAGACAACTCTATGTATGTTTTAACTTTTCGTTATCGACGTTATACATTCTAAATAACCAAGAACAATTTTAGTTCATTTTGACCAATTAAATAGATTGCATAAAAAAATCTCAATTTTCATATAAATAATATTTTACAATATTTTAGAAAAATATTGCGCTTACATTAATTTTTAAAATATGGAATAAATATTTTTAATTGAATATTTTATCATATTTAGAAAAAAAATATGAAAATATATTCAAAAAACTCTCACGAAAAATATTTATAAAATATATTTTTAAAAATATCTATGTAATATTTCTGGCTGTTAGGGGATGCTATCTCAATTGAAAAGGGTAGAGATATTGCACGAGATTTCGTTTTTCAATTTTTAAAATACCGTATATTTCTAACGGAAACAATGAGTACGCATTGGAATATCAACCAACCTGTGTATCACTAACACTTAAATTAGCTTCCAATTTTATTTACGTATGAATTTATTTATTTATGTTCACATTTTCCGAACTCTATACAGCTATAGCACTCAACGACCATTCACTTCGTTTCTAACTCTGACACGATAGCTCTAGAGCTATATACCTTCAACATCTTCTCCTACGGCCGTTTAATCAATATGCATATCTACTTTGTTTCAGGACGTCGTCTTTTACGGTCCTCCGCTGTGCTCGGTTTCAGTCAACGGCGTTATCTAATTTCATTATCTCAGAACAAACAAACAAGCACGCGGTGCAAGGGAAAAAAGAAATTCACAACAGATTCATTACTGTCGCTAACAGCACACAAAGATTGTCAACTTTGTTTCGATCGGGCGTGCTGATAGGAGGCCCGGCGAGTTAAATAAAAGGGTGAAATACCGGCGAAACGAACGCTTCGATTACGTTTTATACCTTGACGGCGTGTAAAGTTGAGCGTAAAGCAAAGTATTTGGACGATGTGATGATGATGATGGGACGATTTGCTTTTTCTATGCTATAAATTCGCGCCTAAGAGGTGAAGAAAACACAACACGATTGAATCATATTTGATTAAATTGAAATATAACGGTGGTAAAGTGGTAAATCATCTATGATGACTCTGTGTGAGTGTGTGATTTGGACAAATTAAAAAGAAAGTTTAGTTTGTTGTTGTGTATTCTGCAGAATTGATTTTATATGAACCATTTCTTAATAATTACGCTCCACTGCATATAAATGGTTAATACAAAAAAATTGTAGTAATGCTATTAATTTTAAAACTGATACAAATCAATTAAGTAGTATTTATTGCAATATTTTACATCAATAAATTTGGTATCCGTTTGCTTTAACATGATAAAAAACAAAATGTATGTCTATTTAATGTAATCTCCTTTCTCAGTGTGGATAAATTTTGAATACCTTAGCAAATATTGAGGGTATCTTTCAAATATTGAACATCATTCGTCAGTTTTCGATAAATTTTAGCCATCCACAGAAAGTTTTTAGTCAATTTTAACCCTTCATGACATGCGCACCTAATCCGAACATGATCACACGCATCGGGTCTGTTAGGCCCTGATTTCATGTTGATAAAAGAAAATGGTATATTTGGGTTGTAATAAATTTAGCATTGGGTTGTTGGTTAATACAAACATCATTGTTATTAATAAAAAAAAAATTAATTCTATGACTGTCTCAATAATAATTTCAGAAACTAAAATATAACTCATAGTAACTCTGTTTAGTTAGTTGAATATAAATTATTCATAAAATATGTAAACATTTCAACATAAATAACCATAATAACAACAAAGGATAGACTGAAAATAATAAAATGAAAATAACAAATAAACACTAGTCATGTAAAAAAAATCTTTGGAAAAAAAAAACAAAAATAATTTTATATTCCTAATATTACTCAAACGTTTGTGACCTCTAGAAAATATTTATCTTGAATTTTTTTGTAACAAAATACAGATGTATGTACGAACATAAGTTTTTATGTGTATAATTTGTTTTATGGCGAATCGTGGTTTTGATCTAGATATAATTCGTCCCTATTAAATTTCACTACGTAACATTTTTTGCAAATATATACACAGTGGTCAGAAAGACACATATAGTTTTCGCATATTTTGCATATATATTTTGTTTTCCTATCTGAATCGCAGTAGTTGCACATACTTTCCTCTTGTTTGATACAGGTGTTTTGTTTTCGTTATCAGTCTCATGTTTTAGTTTCTCAAAATTGTTCACCATCAAAAGAAGATCTTTTGGTATATGAAATCAATAATATCTTCGCTTTACTTGGTCCCGGACTAAATCGAAACTAAGGTCTTTCATAAACCTCTCCCGGGTATTGGAATCAGTACAGCCATTGCTATTATAAATTATGCTTGCATTTATTCCAGCAACATTGAGGATAATTGAAAAGGCAGCCATTGGCCATCTTCGGGTGTTCCTTGAAACATTGTAGTTGGAACAATGTTGGTCTACGGTATCAACTCCAGCTTTGGTGAAATTGTAAAACAACAATTTCTGGTTTATCTTTTTCACTTGACTTATCTATATTATTATCGTGGTGCATCGTTGATAACAGTAGAACAACTTTGTTTGGTTTGGCTTTATATCATACAAGCGTCGTAGTCTCATCAAAGGCAAACATGCTTAAATGTAATGGCCTTTTTTTCACTGCTACAAATATTGGGGGTATTTCTTTTTTATTTGATCGTAGTGTACCGACCATTATAAGTTGTTTTTTGAGAAGTTCCGTCGACAGTTGATAACTCGGAAACCAGTTATCCATAGTTATATTTCGTCGCGTGCCGTGAAGTAAGTCTCATAACATCTGATGGATAATTGCTCACAGAATAAGGTCCATCAGGTTGTTGACCTGCATATATTTCCATATTTAGTGTGTAATAAGTTCGAGCATCAGTCAGTGCAAAAATTTCCTCTAAATGCCTCCAACTTTTCTTCAATAGTTGTATATTCGCCTACGCTGTAATAACTTTTGCAATTGTCAAGGAAACTTTCAAAAATGTTTCTAATTGTGCAAGTTTGTCAAGAGATCTCCTTTCTAATCTTGTACGTTTATCATTACAGACATGACAGAAACTACGAAAGTTATCCCCTATTATATCTGGTGTCTAGATGCGTCTGGTATTTACACGGCTAATATTTTTACCGCCATATAACATAATACCCCGAGCAGTGCCTTGATTTCTATAATGTCAGTGTCGGAAGCGTCTCATTCTCTTGAATAATCTGCTTTGACTAGACCAATTTGGTAGTTGGTATATCTTTCATCAATTTCTTCAAGAATATCGTGTGCCGAAAGCAAGGTCCAACAAAAAAAAAGGAGTTTTAATATTTTTGGCAGTATCTTTTACACCTGACAAATGCATGGTATATTTATGCTTTGCAGTGCGTCTGTTCCTCTTTGGAGTTATTTTTGGCCATAGAGTAATTTTACAGAAACATCTAAAAGCAATTAGGTTTGCTAAAGCACTATATGAAGTTACACAATAAAACTTCTTTGTCAGAGATTATTTTATCAAAGATTTATTTTCTTGTCGGAAATCTTTTATCTTTCTTTGACAAAAAAGAGGTTTATAATGTAATATTTACCTAAGATACGTTGTATCCCTACATAGATGAAATGATTGGCAAGAGGTAGACAGCAATTGCAACCATTTATCGTCACAACGGCAACTTTGTGACCAAAAAATCTTTCTAGTCGGGTCTGTCAGACCCACGTGTGTCATGAAGGGTTAAAGAGTTTTGAATAAACTGTAGACACTCTGAACGAGCCCTCTCTCTACCTCTAATTTGCAGTTAGTTTCATGTTAGCATATTTCTACTAATAAATGAAATGCTATAAGAAATATCTGCCAATTTATGACAAAAAAGATCTCTGCTTATTTCATATACAGCTAAAATAAAAATTTTCACGCCTACATCAGTAATATACATATATAAATGCGTATTTACTCTGGTCCCATAGTCGGGGCTCTATCAGATCGTACGTTAATGAATGTGAGAGTTGCTCTCCGAAAGCCGAAAGATCAGATCACTACACCAATTTATAGAACTAGAGTCTTTGAGATTTGAGTGCAGCAAGCGTGCACTTCGATCCCGAAAGATATCTGCTCTTACTAAACTCGACTTTTGAACATGACCAATTTGTTGATACCATCTTTCTTGTTCTGTTTCAAGTAATGGCATCGGTTTTTCATTTAATTGATTCCCATCTGCACGCCTTCTGGTATCCTATTTTATTCGAGAGATGTTCGTGCGCAACGTTTAGATTCAAAATCTTCTTCTATAGCTAGTAGTATATTCCCCAAATTTAAGTAATATTTGAATAATTATGTAATCGACAGAAGAAACAATTTGTTCATTTAAAAATGTCTGTGTGAATCGATGTAAATATTTGCTCCGAAAAATATTTGATACAGTTACAAATATGTCCTAAAACGTACAAAGTGTTTGAACATCGACTATTATAGCGATACGGTGATATATCTACTGATCGGATGGGCAGTATCGTTCGGGAACTATGCAAATGCGGTACTTTCGCACACGAGACGGACGGCATGCAAGAAATATATGTTCAAATGAAAGACAATGGCCTATAAATCAGGTCGGAGAGGGTAATAATATATATGTATATAGGGGGCATAAACGAAACGATGCCGGATCGCCATCAGACGAAACTGCTGCAGCTTCTACCACTATCCAATACGTAGACACACACACATACCCCATGTAGATGGCTCTCTATACACAAACTTATTAAAGCCATTACGTCCCGAAACCAATTAAGTAAATTGCTGCGCTGGATAAGCATGGAAAGCGATGTATGTGGACGCGTCATACCGGAGAGGGAATGTGCAAATGGACCCCTAGCGCATCTATTCCCATCTATCCGTCTATCGGGGAAACTCCAGAACAGAGATTTTGAAGTTTCTGATCCTGCAAACAAATTTTGATGCTCCCTCTTAAAGTGTTGTTATTAATTTAAGAAGCAGGATTGTAACAGAAAAGAATTTCTTCAATATTATTGTAAAACATTGTCCTATTGAACAATAAAAAAAGTTATAATGATTAAATCATTGATAACCTTAACTAATTTTTTGGGAAGTACTCATAGTAAATAACTTTTTATTAAGTGTTACAAACCTTTTTTTTCTTCAAAAAGACCCTGTATATTCTTATATTTTTCTGCAACATTCCCTATAGGCTTCAGTGGTTTTATTTTAAATTATTCCTATCATTTATAACTTTCGAATACCTGGTGGATTATACAGTAAATTATTATTGCTAGTATATTATAATAATCATGTTTTCTATATGTTAGTACCTAGAAAAGTACGCAATATATAAACCAAACAGTAAATATTAAATATTAAAAGTTTATCTTCATCTGGTTCGCATTTTGCAAAATGAGGCAAAATGCGAACAAGAAGTTAATAAAGTATTTGTGTGATATAAGAATTTGCAAAGGATTGAAATAGCTACATAATGGAATCTTTGCAGACGATGTGGTAATAATAACAGACAGAGAAAAACAAGCAAAATTTGAACATATGGAAAGGAAACATGGAAGAAGACGCCATGACAATAAACATAGAAAAAGCTAAAATCCTCGGAAACCAGAATGTTGAAACTAAAATTGAAATAAATGATACTAAAATAGATCAAATGAGAAATTTAAATATCTAAGAGTAACATTGGAAGAAACAGGAAAACAAGATGCTGGAATAAACGATTGATAAAACAATCAAGTACTACGCAATAAACCAAAAATTTATTAATAAAAAAGTCAAAAAAGACAAACCTCTAGTAGTGTTATGAAGAAAACCAAGAAAAATAAGATTCCACTATTTTAGGGCATTTGGAAACACATCTCAGTAGTTCAATACCTGCTACTTCTAAAGATTTGGGCACCTTGAAAATATCTGTCCAGAAAATTTTGAAGTAAAATAGGATCCATTTTTAGGAATTCTAATCCAATCTAGATCACAAGAAATGAATTGCGACATATTTTTTTGTAATACTTCAACGAATGTTAGTATCTTTTTATTTAAAATAATTCGAAGGGACGAAAGTTTAGTTGAGAGGGCATAAGAAATAGAAGCAATAATTACCATTAATGGACGGAACGATTGTAGAAATTCTTTCTCATTTAAAGAAATATTAATAATTTCTCTGAGTTCCAAAAATCTCAATAAAACTTTTCCACTATTGCGATGGTTAACTCGCCGAGAGCCAATAAAGTTAATCACTGCCACAACTGGTTCAATAATGGAAAATAGATAGAGGTGTTTGATGAATTATGCAATGACTTATTGAAAGCTTTGCACAAAACAAAATACTTGACAGTATCAACAATGACTGTTGACTCATCAAGAACTAACAAAAACCACTAGACATTTTTTGCCTTCTCCATTAAGAAGCGTATTGTGATATTCTCAATTTATCTGACAGTCGCTTGACCTCAACAGAAAGAACAGAAAAGCAAACCCTCTTCTTTGGGCACACTTCTTCAGCTTTATTGCAAATCTATTCATGAATATTTCAAATTCAATTCTAAATAAGGTTAGAAATATTATTGCGAAGTACGCCGAAAGCGTTCATAGTAAATGAATTAACCGGATTTATTTACCGAGACATCAGTTTGCTATCAGTCGGTGAATAATAGATGTAGATACCTCCCGGTACAATAATTTTCGTAAACCCTTATTGTGAACTATCGGCAATAGCTGAATTAACCGCTTGGTACTTACAACTTGCGCGGGCCGGATTTGGCCCGCGGGCCGTAGTTTCGCGACCCCTGCTCCATTGTTTAGAGCTTTAAGTCCCCAAGAAATCAATTTTATAGAAAAGGCCTCTAATTTTTGATGAAACGAATCTTCGAAGGGGATAATTACATATTCCCTTTCTATATGACAGTTTTATCATACAATTGATGCAGATACTCTCACTTCCTATTTAAATATCCAAATCTATAACTGAAACTTGTATAAAGTTGCTTCCTTCAACAACAAAAAAAATCAACACAAATAAGAACCATAGCGATCACTTCCTACCCTCAGTCTAATCAAGATCCATCCATTTACGCACATCACATCCGTAAGGAAAACGTTCCGAGGGAAGATCACGGCCGCCTATCTAGCGGTAGCGTCGACGTCAGACGAGGCGGTATAATAGCGGACAGTTTTAATTGAGGCAATTTCGCGTTCCGTTGGTATGCGTTGTGCGATGTTGATTATTGGGGGCGCTGAGGTAGGCCCCCGTGGGAGTTGAACTGTCGGAAGATGCTTCTCGCCGGCCAGCAGCAGCCAGCCAGCGGTGGTTTGCGGAAACCGACGGGAGGTGAGAAATCTTATTTCAGCGCCGCAGTAATCGAAGCCAGACACGTCTAATGAAGTTTACCCGTCCTCATCAACGAAACTGACCGTTTGTTTTGGCTTGATTCGAAGTTGGATTAATGCCTCGACCTGGCGAGAGTCTCGTAGTCTCTTCGTATTAACTACTACCGGCAGGGTAGACGGGGTAGCGGCGGAAGAGAGTCGTATCAACTTTTTCCCCGTTCGCGCGAAAGCTGATTCCATTTATTTACCTTACGTGTCACAATTATAGGGACAGTTGTACGTTAGAATTATAATTAAAGGTGTCTATTCGCTGAAGATGGCAATATACCGTTGAGGATCAGAAAATATTAGTTGCGAATGAGCCTTTATATAGCCTGTTCTTTAACACTTATTTTTTTTTAATAATATATATCTAAAAGCACTGATGGATATAGTATTTATCTCCCAGAGTAACACCAGCATTCGAGAATTCAAATTTCGATAAAGATGGAATATTTGAGGCGATTTTAACCAAACTAGTTTGGTTTGCCTTAAAAGTGTTTATTGAATATTTTTCTGCATTACAAAACTGTCGAAAATCATATCTTTTTTTTTTTATAGATAACTACATATTCTTTTTTTCTCAAAAGGAGTTGTATCCCATCTTGCCTCATGGCCGGGGTAAAATGGGATACCTATTCGTTCGTTAGAGATGATACTAAAACTATTTATTGATGTGATAAAAGTGAATTAATTAAAAATAATTACTAAGACATTTTTATTCATTTATTATCACGGTAAAGTCTTACTTAGTGTTACTGACATATTTTTGTTTTATTCCGTGGTTTAAGGTGAGGTCCTTTGAGGGTCTTTACAATTTCAAGTGTTCTATTATTTGGGCTGGTCTTTGTCCTTCTTTTTTGGAAGTGCTGTTTTCAGATGATTGTCTAAGGAACTTCCTCTTTGGTTGAGGTTTTTTGTAGGGCTTATTTTGTACTCGAATTAGTTCTGCCTTCTACGGAGATGAAGTAAAAAAAAACAGTTTCTTTCTCTAATCCAGCTAAGGGACAGTAAAATCACATCAAGGCTAACTTGGAAAGAAGATACTTGATGCATTAAAGTGCAGGGACCAGATGTCGACGGCATATGTGTTAAAAACTCGTGATCATTGTCTTGGAAAAGTAATGTATTAAGATGGAGAAATATTGAAACAATACGACTGCCATAAGGAATACAATTGGGAATTTGGCCAGGGAAGGAGCTGACTTCAGGTTCTGCAGCATTTTTAGCAGTGGGTTCTATGCCAGCTTCGGCTGTTCTTGAAGAAGGAAAGTCCACTTTCGTGAATACGTTCCCATCAACCGGCCATATTCATTTTTTTTCGAAAGGCGTTTACTGTATTGCTTATTGTTGCTGCTAAAATATGACCAAACAATGGTGCGACTTAATGGAGAGTCACAGCTCTTGCTGGATACGTTTGGATCCATTTCCGGGCCTCACCTTCATAGTATTTACTTAATGGTTTCATGAAAGACAAATGAAGTGGCTGCAAATGATGCGAACAATGAGGAGGCAAACACAAGAGAATAACTCCTTTTTCTCTTGCTATAGACCTAGCATCGCTTTTATTATATAATTTAGTTACTATAATTTTATGTGTGTGGTTGTTCAAGTTAATATGTTTTGATGTTCGACGCGAGTTTTAAATTGTTATTGAAATTAAAAAGTTATAAAAAATGTTAGCAAATGACACACTAGTTTTTCACTATGTAGTTTAAATATTTTACATGTTTTAATTGGAATTACCCAGAACTATAAGATATGTAATTGGCCAAGAGGGAGGAATTTAAGAAAATAGTTTGAAAATGGATTAATGTAACAGAATCCGAAACGTAACGTTATTAATGTAAAAAAAAAAAATTATATACCGTATGCCCGAACAATTGAAGTTTGTATTTAATAATTTAGTTACTTCAAGTTATGTTTTAACAAAAAAACGGCTATCTGATGGATTACTAGAGTATGTGTTAGTGTTTGGGCTGTTTCCTTCGTCTGTGAAGTTACCCTGATGATGGTAGTAGAAACACTGTCGAAACGTTGGATTTAAACAATCTAACAGACGATGGAAATAACCCAAATACTAACTCATATTCTAGTGATCTTTTTATACTATAAATCCCTATACAATTTTATCGAAATCTGAATTTTCCGATTGCCGCTCTTGTCAGCGTATTATTTTTTAACGGTATCCTTAAAAATTGCACATCTATCATCTACAGCTACAACTAAAATAAAACATAATCTTCCAAAAATTAACGACTTCATATTTTCAATTTTAACTACGTATTTACATACTCCTGTTTTGATGTTTTGACTTGAATAAATAAACGCCTGTCCACAGTCCTCTACGCAGTGAGGCACCTGGATCTATGTTCGCGCATATCCGAACCTGCCCGGTCTTACAAATTGTCGACCCGAAATTATTATTACCTGCAAACACATTAAAATATTTGACGGGACTGTAATTTGGCTCGTTTCACCTAATATATATTTGTATGTGTTCGCGTAACACCATTACTACAGTCAATTTGACTTTATTATCGCCTGGTCACTATTTCCGTATAAATCTCGGCGATATTTTAAACGAACGTGTTATGATATTATACATACATAAAAATAAATGTTGAATGTCTTGTTTTTATAATAATCCCGGCTTTATGTTACTGACAACATAAGTATATGTAGTGGCGAAATGGTAAAAATTTTGACAGCAATTTGTGACGTGAATTTTGCGATTTAAAACATTTCGTTCTCCTCAACACGTCCGAGTGAATATTTACGATTGGAAGCAGCTGTTTCTGTCAAAGTCGTCCAACTATTAAGGCTTTAGATCTTAAGATTTTAAACGTAGATAGACAATTATTGTAAATAAGTAAGTTACCATCTCAAGTCCATCTGTCGTGCAATGGCTATGTGTGTATGTAACCTGCCATTGCAGGGTGAATATAAATTATTCATTACACAATTATTCATCGTGTTGGAATTAATTGAAATTAGTTTGCACATAATTCATACAACTAATTATCTAACATGTTGAAATTGAGTAATTGTAAATTTATGTATATAATATGTGATGTAACAACATTTGATATGTATATAGTAATGCATATTATATATTAGCGCCGACTAAGTCATCAAAGACAGTCTATTATATCTAAACTTATTCCTGTATTATTCAGTATTTATGCTTCTGTCTAATATGTAATATGAACACTGCATTAATTGTATCAACATCACTTTGCCCGAGGATAAAAATAAATGTTACGATTTGAATTTTTATTTGTTATAAAAATTTTAATTTACTTAGGTGATAATAATAAATTTACCTTAACTGCGACTCGCAAAGAAAATCATGTAGAGTATGTATGCACTTCCATTCCTGACATGTAACATTGATTTTTGAAAGAGCAGTATTTTTTCAGACGAAAAGTTGCTTCAAAGCAGAAAATATGAGCATAGATTTGATGAATTTACATCTAGATAACTTCAAAAGTTAATTTCTGAGGTTAGATTTAGATCTTAATATTTGCATTATTACCTTGGGTGGACACAATTTCTCCAAATCGTTTTTCAACCACGCTAGTTGTCCAATTGATTTGGTTTACAGCGAGATCAAAATCGAAAATGGGGTCGGAGTTGGAATCTACAGCGGGGTGAGAAATATAAAGATCATGACGATCTTTCTGGTCTGTTTGTTGTAATGTAGATTTACTTATGAAAATAAACTCAAGCAATACTTAGTGAGCATTAGTGAACCCTCAGATAGAATCAAGACTGGTTTGGGAATGTTTTCGAGAACTGAATAGCCTGACAGAACAACAATAAGTCACTTCGCTGTGGGTGATATTCGACAACCTAGGAAACGAGAAAGCTGATGAGTTAGCGAGAAAGGGATCGTTCGTTTCGAATATATGACTAGAAACTAGGAGTGTCTAAAAACACAGCACGGTATCAGGTAAGAGGTTGGGAAAAAGAGAAACACAAAGAGCAAAGGAAGAAATCATGAAAAGACTTTTATTAAGAGACTATCAAAAAAATATATAAATTGACAATTAATTCAAATAATTCAACCTGAGATATACGTAAATTTGTCATGATTCATCATTGTTAATAATTTTTTTTCTCAGAAATATTTAATTAAATTATATATTAATTAACAAAACAGTATCTCTCGATATGCTGATCTTTTGTGCATAATTAGGTTAGTATTAGTGATAAATGAAGTGTGATTCATTTATTTTTACTCATTAAAATTATCGTTTAAAGGTTTCAAAAAGAATGATTTCTAAAGGTTCATGCGACATTTTTAAAAGACAGAATTGATATACATACATGCTTGACTTTGACACGGAGAAAGCTTTTAGATACGCGAAAGATAAACCTTATATTATAGTGGCTATTGTTAACCTTATTAGGCTTACATTGGATAAACAAAGCGGGCGATTGGAACTAGGTTCAAGGAATATATAGCAAGTTGTCATTATGGGAGACTTGAATCATGCAGCGTTGCACAGCATATAAACGATACTGGACATAGGATTGGTTGAGTTAGTAAAGAATACACAATCACCTAGAGAATTAAACACCTAATGATAATATGTGATGATATGAATGATATTAAGCACTCTCATGAGAATAGATTGTCAAGACTTATAGACTAAAGTAAAAATAAAAAGACAAACACATACTTAAAGGTCACAGTCGTTCAGGTATTCTTTAAGGGAGTAATAGCTCTTTGAACAGTCGCTTAATATTTATCTTAAAAGCAGCTTGTGACATTACTCAGTATTTTATTTGGAGTTTTTTTAAACACTGACAGCCATATAATAAGAATTTTTTTCACTGAGTGCAAGTCTATGCCGTGGCACCTCCAAAAGATGAGAATTGCGGGTATTGTAAGAATGATATCGGTTTATTTTCGGGACATCACAAAGGTTATTGATCACATAAATAAGTAATTGATATATGTATGAACTCTACAAAGCCATCACCTTGATTTACGGAAATACTTCTCTACAAGTTGATGGTGAATTAAAGTCCATCATAATACGCAATGCTCGCTTTTGTAATTTGAATACCCGCAATGCTGTCCCGGATGCTCCCCATGCTATTACAGCATATGTTAGTAGAGAATGAAAGTGCGCAAAATAATACATTTTTAATATATCAAAATTGTATTCTTTAACCGAGTCAGTACGTAACACACCTTAAATAACTTTCCGCTGAGCAGGTCTATATGCTCAATCTAGTCGCATTTCGAATCAACGACGAGGCCCAAAAATTTAGTGGAATTAACTTGTTGCAGACTACTACTATCTACTTTTATATAACTCGAGTAGTCCCTCGCCAAGTTGCTGGCTCTGAACTCTATAAAAACGGTCTTCTTAGCGTTTAAGTACAGGTTAAATGCAATAATCAATTAAAAAGACTAAGAAAACAATCTATTTCAGGACAAAAAGTGAAAATGATGTGTGTAATCCGTCTACAAGTACGCCCGATTGTCCGGAGAAGGTGCGCCTGCGGGACCGTAAGAAAATATTTTCATTTTTTTTTTCTTGAAATTAATTATTTTTTTTTTAGTTGACTATTACATTCAATTATTTTAAATTTCTCTTGAAAAGTCTAGTAATTTAGTCGAAGCTGGTAGTGAAAGAATAATGTCAAGGTAGTAAAGAAATTACACTTTTAAATCGAACCAATTAGGTAGGAAGTATTTATTACTATACTTTATTAATCATTTTATAAATAATGTCACTTCTCATTTACAGACATCAGTCATTTCAATTTTATAATAAATTCAATCCTTATTTAAAGCTACGTATCTTGCGCATCTTACCGTCTCAAAACTTCTTCAATTTCCACCACCATTGCGTATATGTATACATATACAAAACGTAGCGCCACTGTTCTATCGGACGTTTTAGCGAACTAAAGAACGAAATACGAATCACGGCGGACGGCTGACTGACTGACTGGAGTAAACTAGATGAATTTCTCGTAAAGTTCTCGCGAACTAAATCACACACGTCCGTCAAGAGTCACGGGGCCGGGGCGGAACAGCGGCGAAAGGGAAATAATTCAGTTTTATAAAAGTCTGGCGTTTGACGAGAGAACTCTGTTGTATAGGTCGTGCTGCTGTAGATGGATGTGCTTTAATAAGGAGACACGGCGAACAAAGGGAAAACTGACTGCTGACTGACTGACTGGGAGATGACTCGACTCGTGGAATCGAAAGGAATAGGAGAGCGAGTAAATGGGAAAGAGAAGGAAAGGAGATATTGCCTCGCGATTGTCGGAGAATATATAGGTATATGTATGTATACATAGAAAGACGATGTGTATGAGTGACAGGTTTCATTGTAATCGAACGACATTTGAATTGGTTGTTTTCGGTGGACGGATTGAACTGTACGCGGACGACACGGAGTGGCACAAAAGCGGACCCTTCGGAAAGTTTAATGCCCACTAAAGTATCGGAATATGTATGAATGCAACTCTTCAACTCAATTTGAACAGGCGCCTATATGGAAACTTTATTTGACGTCGAGTGTTATAGAAAATTTTGGTAAATAAGCACTGTCCAGATTGTCCATTTAGTGAATGGCTTTTGTTTAAAAGTTATGGATTTATCGTACGACGATGTAAGTATTTTAAAAAGTCAAGTGAAATATACAGGGTGATTTTGAATATATCAGATAAATTTTATAGTCTGATTCTTGATTATTATGAATTGAAAAGTTCATGGACACTTTATACAGGCACTCTTGGCAGTAAATTTTCCCGCAAAGATCGATTTTTTATCAATGGATACAAGAGAACATCGCAGGATATCCTCAATTTTTGGTTCAAGTATTCTACACCCTCCCGTCTACTTTCTCCTGACGTGCTATTATTAATTTTCATACTAATTACACATTGGCAGAAGAAAATCCTACACAAAACATTAGAAGCTTGTCATCAAAAGTTTTCGGAAAAAATGCCAATAAAACAAACTTTAGGGTAAACATGATCTGATCCAGTTGCGGTTGGAAACAAAATGTAGTAAATTGATTGATACTTAATATGACATATCATTTTTGCAAATGAAGTCCACATTGTCGTACAAGATTGATATTCGTGGAGGTATTTATCCAGTTGATGGGACGACTACCTAAACGCGATATTGTTAGGTTCTACAGAGAGCAAGATATTTCGGTTTTGCTAATCTATCAGACAATAAAAGATTGCCAGGAGGGCATCCCTTGTATCAATTTACCTAAAAGTGGACGGTCCAAAGTTATAAGAAAACACATTGGGAATGTCAGCGCGTAAGTTATCTCAAAAATCCCATATTTTACACTCAACTACTAATCGAACATTAGCCAGAAATAATCAAAATTATCATAAAAGAGGAAAGGCTTCAAGGTGCACCGTCGTTTAGTTGAAAAGAATTCTCAGGTGTTGCTTTGAGATGCATTCATTTTCGTAAAAAAAGTTATCGCTATAGACGATAAAAAAATATTTCAGTTGTCTAACTCGGAGATCAAAGGTAATGACGGTTTCTATACGGACATCGCAATGTCCATAATAATGTTCTCGTCTGACTTAGCCTCGTGCCATTACGCAAGATGAACAAGAGTCTGGTTAGCCACAAACAGCATCAATTGTATTCCGAAGACAGATAACCCTGAAGTTTCTCAGGCGAGGCTTATTGAGGAATTTTGGTCATTTTTTTGACCAGATATGTAATGGGGGCCGAGGAGCCCAAAATAAGAAGCAGAATCTTTTAGAAAATTCGGGAAGTCAACCTTGTTACCGTCCCAAGGCTGATGGGCCAAGTAAGAAAGAAATTAAGTGACATAGAAGAACATTTATATGGGCTTTTATCCGCTATGTAAATCTTGTGTTCTGTTGAATTAAGACTACATAAGGATTGTTAAATTATGAAAGATACAATAAAAAAAATGACTTCTGCTTTTTTTTCCGAAAACTTTTGGGACATACGTTAAGATTTCTATTCCAATCTTAAGTATATTATTAAAAAGTCTTCGGCATCAACGCCATCTTTAGACGCTGAAACATCTTGCGTATCTTCTATTATATTTTATTAAAAAAAAAAAAAACAAAAATCAAGTGATCTCTTTAGACCCTTTCATACCATTCAATTCACAATTATAGGATACAAATTTCCTTACCGATCTTACATTTTTAGCTTGTATATTTGAACATAAATCCTTGAAATTTAACGAAAACGTCTAAGTTCCAAGTGATTCTATCCGACTATGCAACAAACATTACCCTCAACAGATTATGTTGAATTAAATTTAAATATGTATTATTAGCACAAAGGTACGAGAATAGAAATTACTATGTAATCTTTGAATTTGGCAACGCGGGTATTTTTACAGAAAAAATATGCTACATAAACACTTCTACTCCTCACTTAATTGCAACGTCTCGTGAATCAACTTTTTTCATACTTTATTAATTGATTAGACGTAATAGACCGAACACAATACTAATAACAAAATAACGCCTTCAACAGCATAATTAAATCTCAAGTACGCGAAAGCAAAATCATCAAAACGTTATTAGCGATACGACCAAAAGAAAACAAAAAAAACCTTTTAACAGTGACAGTTCGAACAAATTCGAGTCCACCGTTTAATTGCTCTTCAGAAACTTGTTCGCGACTCACACACACACACACACAGAAAAAAATAAATAATCGAAACAAGAAAGGAGCACAACAACACCGAACGAAAAAAGGAACCCGTTCGAAAGTGTCTGTCGTCGTCACTGGTTAATCGTCATGTTATTGAACGCGTCTCTACTATGCCGGATGAAGGAAGAAGAACGCTAGATGGCGCCGACGTGCGCCAGACGCAGACGGAACACCGCGACTGACAGTGATGCGTGCCAACATGGTAACGTAAATCCCGGGCCGGAGATTAGCACAATCTCCAGTGATTGGTGATGATTGACACGGTGCCTGGATATCCCCATCTCGCTTCCTACGCGTTGTCGAGAGATGAAGACGATCTTGACGGTTGATTCTCTGTTTAAACGATGACTAGGCATGGAGCGGAGGAATGAATGAATGATCGACGCCCTTTCTATATCCGAACGGACGGATTAATTCCCTTTCAGGGCGAGCGTGTTCGAATGATGCAGAAGTGGACGAGGACGGTTTTGAGGAGCGGAGAGACGTGACACTTTAAAACAAGAACGGAGCTTCGTATCTTTCTGTTCGCTTCATTCTTCTCGGATCGAAAGCTGGTAGGTGTGACGTTATCTGGGTATTGTGATTGACAGCGTTGGATTTGATTGCAGGAGTGTCTGGTTTTAATTGGTTTAAGACGAAACAAAGAAGTGCCTTATCTTTGGCCTATTGTCTTTTTGTCATACCTCGTTCTTTTTTTATCTTAAATAATCTCAAAGTATGTTTTCTCTTAGAAAGAAGCATCCAAAACTTCAGATTTTGATGTTTTATTTTTTTAATAGTAAGGTAATTTGAAGCATATTACTTATATAGTCGAGGATGGCACAAATTGCTAAAATAAATGACGCGCACTAATTCCTTTATGGACAGACGTTAAAAAATGATAGGTAGAAGAATCCTCTCTGATTCAAGTGGCGTGTCCCAAGGCTATTAACTCCGCCCAACATTATGGAATGTGATGTTTGATGGCTTGCTGAGAATGAAGCTCCAGGAACAGACAGTACTACTTGTTGGTTTTGTGGACGACATCGCCGTAATAGCAACCGCGAAGACCGAAGCTATACTAATGGAAAAGGCGAATACAGTGCTGATTCGAGTGTCTGACTGATTGGACCTAGGATTACAACTAGTACCTGAGAAGACTGAAGCGCTGTTTCTTACTAAAAAGAGAAAAATAATACCTGTACAATTCAAAATCGAAAACACCTTCAACGAAAATAGCATTATTGAGGGTTTAGCAACAACGGATACCGCATGGACAGAAACGTATAATACAATAAGAAGCATAACAGAAAGCTAAAAAGAAAGAGGAAAAGGAGCTACTTTCACAAAGAGAATAGAAAGAGATAGCACTCGTGGTGAAGTAACGCGTAAGCGGTCCCATCATGAAGTGTATTAGATGTAGGTATGGTTTTAGTGGGTATACGGACTCTATATAGTCTCGGAATTCCACACTACTAGGGAAGAGCAGAACCAGTCGCTTCAAGTTGTTTTGCCATGAAGAGATTACAAATGTTGCCAAGTATTGTAGTATGTAGGTAACTTTGTTAGTAAAACCAAATATGTCATCACTTATTGGGATACTGGTCCACAGGCCAAAAGAATTTTCATATTGTAAAAATGTATCATTTGTAACATGCTATCCATGGAACCTAGAGAGATGCATTAAGCAATACAAGCTATTAACGTTAACATTTATATACACCTTAAAATGTATTACATATGTTAAAGAACACCGTATCTATAATAGAACCAACAAAAACAATCATGAGCATTAAACTATAGATATAATACGAACTTTCAGATACCCAGATAGCATCGTTTATCGCTATATGGAACAAATCCTGCATACAAATGCATAACATCTTTTGTAATAATTTACTAAAGTTCATAACTAATCAATGTTTATTTGTATTTTCACTAAAGAATCTATACTGTAAAAAATTACAGTAATTTTGCCATGGTAAATCAGGAATATTACATGTAATAACGTTGTGAATTTACCACAATAAATCATGTAAATTTTGTTTTACATGTTTTTTCTAGGATATTTAACATGGAAAAAGAAATTTCGGTAAAATTTATAGCTTTTTCATGCAAGTTTAAGATGTAACAAAAATTCAAAAGGAAAATACAGGAAAGTACTCTCAAAATTTACTTAAAAGTGTAAAATTGATATTTTTTGGGGGTATTTAGTGCACTTTAAAAGTAATTTTACTAGTGAACTATTAATTTTGCTGTAAAAATACGAGAATCTTTTATATTTATTTGTTTTTACTTGAATTTTCGGGTAAAACTATAGATATCATGGAAAATACGAAATTCATACGCTGCAATGTGATTGGTTATTGGATTATTTATCCGTGCGCGTAGGTAATTCTATTCGTTTGTCGAATTTATTATTGACTCATTTGATATCATGTACGTCACAAACAATCGTAGGTTTCGCGTAAGCGTGTTCATTCTTGATCCCTGGTTGAGCGATTCAGTATGACCTATTAGGTGCTATAAAAGAATTAGGTAAGTTGCTTGCTCTCTTTATAAAAATACATATGAAAATTACTTCAGTGTTCGGTAAATATAGAGTTCATATAAATATTACATACGAATTTTACAGTACAATCTTTGAAAAACACATCAGCATGTGAAATTTACTAGATGGTAGAAATTTTACCTTGTGAAGCAAATTTACCTGTAAAATTGTAAGCAACTTTGTTACTAACGATTTTACATGTAATTTTACTGCAACTTTTTTACAGTGTAGTTATTAGAAAAGCATAATACTCAACCACAAAGTTCCTAGAAGATATATTTATATGCCAAACTGTTATATTTTCTCGGCTCTTGCATAGTACCTATCTTTTTGTTCTTAATTTGCGAATTAGGTTTTAATAGAACTTTTTCAGTTTATTTTTTTTTTCGTTTCCTTTATATTAATTTTTTTAACTTATACTTTTGCAACAAAAGCAACAAGATTGTTAATTTCTAGCGACTTTTTTATTACTGTGTATATTTCATTGAATGTATGTACTTATATGTTGCAAACGTACATACGTCTAACTACGATGCTGATGGTATTTATTCGTTTATTTATTCATCGCGCTTCTATACCCAATAAAAGCGGTAGTTAATGAGATACTACATAACACAACGGAAAGACCACCTGGGTGTAAAGGCGCAAACGTAAGCGGCGTTGACAACTTCGGAAAGTGCACATCATTGTTTCCTCAATAGAGTCAGATGTCCTAAATCAATAAGGTTAGGTCAGGTGCGTCCTACACAAATACGACTAAAAGCAGTCTGCTGTCTGCCGTGAGAGATGTTACCTGTCCAACTGCCCACTTACTATTGATTTATAGTAATTATGTATTATCACGAGACATAACGCATCCATCTTGAGGCAATGTGTCACTGTCAACTATAACCCGAGTCGTTCGTATGGCCGGGGTCGTCGTGAGTGAGGCGTTCGCCACATATGTATTATGCGGCACGTAGATGGAAGTTTCAAGGGTACAATTAACTAAGAAAGTAACGGGGAAAGGAGGACTAGTAATATGTAAACATACTCCTTAAACATCTACAAAGACACATCATGCTTCTATGTTTTACGTTGTTTAGTTTTATATAATTGCTAACATTTTATTGTTATTATCATCAACTATTAAATCATTAATCATAATTAAATCATCTGTTTCTCGCAGACTGATCCAATATTCTTTAATAATATCATAAATGTGGAACGATATTGTAGTAATTTATTCCAACCATTTTTAAATCATTTACATGATGATGAACTCCGCGGGGGATATTTCCAGCAAGATAATGCAACGCCCCACAAGACAATGGAAACGATAGAATTATTGCATGAATTTTTTGACAATCAGATAGTAGATTTTCCACTACCATTATTTCATGTATCCACAACTAAAAAATAGAGT
This sequence comes from Protaetia brevitarsis, assembly GCA_004143645.1. Classification (NCBI taxonomy): domain Eukaryota; kingdom Metazoa; phylum Arthropoda; class Insecta; order Coleoptera; family Scarabaeidae; genus Protaetia; species Protaetia brevitarsis. Next base: position 19,038 of record RXPK01001697.1, on the reverse strand, counting down.
ATTTACAAATCGTCCTCATACAATTGAAGAACTTACTTAAGCTAACCGAAACGTCTGGAAATTACACCAGATAATTTAAAGAATACCTTCAATAACATACAACGAAGAGTGGTGTTATGTATAGAAGACGAAGGAGTTTATTTTGAACATTGATTGTAGCTGTTTTTTTATTATTAAATTTGTTATTTTTTCAACTGAAACGTTTGTAGTTATTTGTCAAAACGATAAAATTTAATCTGTCAACGGTATAGCCTAACCTGCATCACACACATACCACAGAATAAATCAACTTACACTTTTTAAAGTTATACTGCCAACTTAAGCTTAAAGAAGAAAAATTCCATGCCCTAAGACTATGACTAGACGGTAGAAATACTGGAACATATGGTATATAATATATATCTTACGAATATAAGAAACCAAAATTACATTTCAAAATCTCTAAGTAAAACTTAAGACCAATAAAATAAAGATATTTAATTTTATTATTTCATTTAATATATTAATGCTACATAGTTAAGCTGTGTCAAGTCAATGCTCAAAAAATATACAGAAATAGGTATCCCAATTGATAAAAGAAACCTTAATTAAACCATCTTCCTTTTTCATATTAAACCAATAACTTTCAAAACAATCCGATGTATAAAACTTTTACGTAGTCATGCAGAAATTTTCCTTTTTCGCTGTACATACTCGTCGTTTATCGACACTTTCCATTAAGTATTAACTGCCTCCGTCAGTGTACAACATGGGTAGGAGATGCATGAAACTATAAGGAGGAGAAAAATAATAAACTCATCGACGCAAACGCATCTAACAAGTACGGGAACAAATTAATGACGACGAAGAGGCCAAGAAACTTACAGACAAGAGGAATACTTGACGTGACTTGTGAACGTCAATTATTTGCGGTCAGTTGCGCAAAACCTTCCGTAATAGATTATCCAGCATTAATTTAATTAAATGTCAATAGACAAAGCAAGCAATAACCGAAGTCTGAAGCGTGAGCAAGTCGGAGCAGATGGTATCTTTGTACGTATGTTGGGAATTCTAATTCTTCCATTCTGGCTAATTTATCATTTGTTTGTTATGGTACAGGCTTTAGATATAGTGTCAATCAGTCAATACATTTGTGTGTCGTAAACTGCCGTTTTATTTATTCAGTGTGCAAAAAGCAAAAAAAGCTTCTTTGAGCTTTCAAGCAAGCACTTTACAACATTGAACTTCGTACAAATGCTGACGGTTTTCAAGCGAGTTTTTTCTACATGACGTGGAGGTAGGTATATTGTACTTCTGTGAAAGAGCACAGCTACCTAACCTCCACGTCTCATAAAACACTCGTATTTATTACGCGAACGTTCATATTTCGATATCGCAGAAAAATTTCTCCGCCGAAATTGTCATTTCTACGGCGTATTACTTTTTACGACCGTCATAAACATGTCGGCAGATTAACTACCGTACCGGTACATAAATTTCTGCACAGATTGGCAACCGGTAGATTAAAAATAAGAGAGCTAAAAATCGAACGCTGGTAGTCGTCCTTGCTGACAAGACTGGCGTTCTCCCTAATACATACAATATCGTACATACGTTGTACTACGATATTTGTAATTTATGCGATTCGTTGATGAGCCATTCCGCGTAATATGCACATGATTTATCTTGATTGCAAAGAGAAAAATGCTTCGACTTATCATCCATTTGTGTCCAGATGAGGTTAAGCAAAAAAAAGAACAATATTGTAACAATATATTAAAAAACTAGTGTTACAATGATGTCTGTTGTAACATGAGCACAAGTTGGAATCACAAGTATTACAACAGTCATTGTAACAGGCGTTTTTTTTTTTATATTACTTCGCATTAATTTACTTTTATTTATTATTTAAAATGGTATTTCTTATCCATGCAGAGACAATTTTAATGTTTCTATTTTGTGACATAATTCTTGTGCCATTCGCAATTCCATGCAAAAGCTTTTATTAATAGAATGAATATGTGAAATGTCAAATCACGAGTTGCACTACCAACCTCATGTAAATGTCACTAAATGGAAAAACAGTGTTATAAAGTGGAATATTGTGACACTATTTTTCGACGAAACAGTTGCACAAGGTGGTCACTGTATATGCGAAATAGAAAAAAAAATTACGTGAAGAAGTTTATGAGCTGGTACATCGAGAGTACATTGCTCGATAAGATTAATGGCGTGGTCCACAGCGATTTTTTTTTTATTATTATTTTTTTAATGTTAGGTAGGTGCCCCAAATAAACCTCTTACCTGCATAAGCCGATGACAGCCAGACGCGCCCCTATTCAAATGATAAGCAGTTTTGATGGTCACTACGCTATGGGCGATGACATTAGTTTTGTTGGGCAGTGTACATTACATTATTGCGAGAGAATAGTAAATCGCAGATTCCAACTAATCAAACTTTGTCAGTTTGTAGACCCCATGGAGTGTTAATCAAGGGCATCCTTTGTTGCTGTGGAACGTCAACTTTAGGGGTGCGATTTGACTTTGAAATTCGGTCACAAAATTTTGTTTATTCCAAATAACTTTTGAACTGTCAAATGACACACTTGCGCCGTTTAGGCAGCCCTTTCGACTGATATAGCTATTTATATACAGGGTGCTACAATAAATACGAAGCCACTATTTGATCGAATTTTTAGAAATTGGTTATAATCACTCTATTTGCCATCGGATACTATATATAGGAGTGATTTAAATAATTATACAGGTCGTCCACACAACATTAATTTAGTTTCAAACCCACTTCCTTATTCTAATAAGATACTTTATATAATATTATGTGTTTACATCGTGTGTTGAAAATCAGTGTAAGGATTAAATGCCTATAGAAAGCTATTGAGGGAGATTATCGACATGATTTACCGCAAAAAAATGATCTAGAAAGCTTCCATAGGCAGTAGTACAACTCCATTATAGGGTGCTTTTCACCCTTAAATATATACAGTGAGGTCGTAAATGCCCCCCCCCCCCCCCCCCTGATAACTTTTGAATGGTATGAGATAGAGCAATGAAACAAAAACCAAGTGAAATTAGAGATAATTTGTGATTTTTTGCCTATAGAGATATGCACATGGCTTCTGACGTAAAATAGAGGGCGTAGCTATCTTTAAAATTTTAAATAGGAAGTAATTTCATTTAGAAGCTCATTTGGAAGATATTTCTATTACTTTTATGGCAATGCAAACAGTTTTACGATTTTCGAAATTTTTATCAACTTATCCAAGATTAAAAATTGGAGTACTTACGTTACTTTTTCTATAGCCCTCGTATAAAAATTGTGGTTTTATGTGACTTAGGAAGCGATTGCTGTTAAATATGACATATTTTCATATGACGTTTTTGCAAAATTTAGCAAAAGTGTCTTATCTGTCAGTGTATGTGTCATGTGTGTGGGTGTCTATGTTACAGATTACTGTAATTACAGGTTTCTGTACACTATATCCAAAAAGCGAATACGAGGGCTATCGAAAAAGTAACGTAAGTATTCCAATTATTAATCTTGGATAAGTTGGTAAAAATTTCGAAAATCGTAAAACTGTTTGCATTGCCATAAAAGTAATAGAAATATCTTCCAAATGAGCTTCTAAATGAAATTACTTCCTATTTAAAATTTTAAAGATAGCTACGCCCTCTATTTTACATCAGAAGCCATGTGCTTATCTCTATAGGCAAAAAATCACAAATTATCTCTAATTTCACTTGGTTTTTGTTTCATTGCTCTATCTCATACCATTCAAAAGTTATCAGGGGGGGGACCATTTACGACCTCACTGTATATAAATGCCTATATGTGATAGTTTTGAAATTAGGTGTCTTCGAATGCAAGAATATATTACGCCCTGACAGGGGATAGGCAGAAGAAAACGTATACTTCCGTTTCCGGCCTAATATATGTAGAAACTCCAAGTTTCAAGCAAGTGTAATTACCTTTTTTAGCAAACATTCTGTATATTATTGTTTAGAACGAGGCGCGCTTTATTTTTGCATTACTTGAGATATTAATTTTATAATTAGTAAATTTCACTTAGTTCTAGAGAATTCACATTTCACAATTTATGTTAATAAAGAAAATAGCGTTTCATCAATCTTGCACTAAAATTATTATCAACAAACCGATGCCGTACAATCAAAAGTTTCAGGAGAAAATTTCCAGAGATGGTTCTATTACGTGCGCCTGACCCTAAGTGTCTACGTATGTACTTTACTATGGTTTGTGATGGACACAATAGATCTTTTAAGTCGCAGTGTAACACCACCCTTCTACCTACCATGGTTTGTGATCCATCGGTTCTAATACCGTTAAATAAGAATACATTTAGCTTCAGAAATATATTTATAAAATAATATTCAAACAATTACATTTACAAAATAGTATATTAAAGTACGGGTTTCATAAGGCATGATTTTGTCGCACGAGTTCAAGTTTAGAAAACGAGTTTTCTAATGAACGAGTGCGACAAAAAGCCTTATGAAACGAGTCCTTTATACTATTTTTTCTATTTTGTATTATAAATTGATAATAAATACTTAATAAACATCTCATTAAAAATGTTGAGTTTTATTTTTATATGAAGTTGGTCACATTGACATACGATTGACATTTGACGAATTCAAAATTCAAATTCGGCTATTTAAATTGTTTAAACAATATATTTCATAATATAGTCTCTGTAAACTGTAAAAAATGAGTGATACTGAGACAAATTTATCTTGTACGCCACCACAACTGCGTGAAATTGCGGATAACGCCGTCATAAATTTATTACCGAAAAAATCAAAAGCAGTATATGAAAAATGCTACCATCAATTTGAACTATGGGCTGTACAGAATAATGTCAACACAATATCTGAAAACATTTTATTGGCATATTTTGAATTACAAGATAAAAATAAGAAATCTTCTACCTTATGGTCTATGTATTCCATGCTTCGTTCTTGCTTTTCCATTTATAAAAATACAGACATATCAAAATATATTAAATTACAAGCCTATTTAAAACGATTCTCTGAGGGATACGAGGCTAAGAAATCTAAAATTTTATGCATTGAAGATATTAATAAATTTATAGAAGGTTCTGACGCATTGTATTTAGCAATAAAGGTACGATATTATTTGCAAAATGTAATTTTTTATGTAATGGATTAATTTTAGATCGTTTTAATAATGGGTTACACAGGTGCCTGTAGACGAGATGAATTAACAAATATGTCCATACATGATTTAGAATTTAAGAGTGATATTATTTTGGTGACAGTACCTAAAACAAAAACTAATATCGTAAGAGTTTTTGCAATTACGGATGAAAGATGGATTACTTTAATTAAAAAATATGTCGCCCTGCGACCAAAAAATATTAATCATTCAAGATTCTTCCTTACATATCGCAATGGTTATTGTATATCGTGCCCGATTGGAATTAATACGATTGGCAAAATGCCTAAATTAATAGCTGATTTTCTAAAATTGCCCAATTCAGAGCTTTATACTGGACATTGCTTCAGACGTTCTAGTGCTACACACTTAGCAGACGCAGGCAGTGATTTGCTGACTATAAAACGTCATGGTGGATGGAAGTCATCTGCGGTAGCTGAGGGTTACATCGAAACATCTATGAAGTAAAGTGGCTGTAGCGCACAACTTATCAGGCCAAGTACATCTGGTCATTCTAGAGTTATATCATCGAATGATTCTCAATCACAAGAGTCTACCATTAAAGCCAATAACATAACTCAGCAAAACTTTGTTACGAAGAATTTGCCTGGCATAACAATATATGCTCAAGATACTTGTTCCGTCAGTGTAAATGTATACAGTAATTCCACGTTTCAGAACAATAACAATGTAAACTAAATTTGTATAGAATTTTTGATTAAAGTATTTAAAATTTACATGCATTAAACGTCAATTTTGCTTTGTGTCATAATGTATTCAATACAGCCAACCTATAGAAATGAAAAAAGGCGTATCACAATGAAGCACTTTTCGATACGCAAAAGCGTGTTACAATTGCGTTTTTATGAACGCAAAATAGAAAAAAATATTTTACAAAGCAAAGTTTATTGTTTATTTTTGTGCTTCTATTATTTTTCTTTGGACTTGTTCTACATCTTTTGATTTACTGAAGTAACAAATATCATTATTAGTATCATTATTATTAATTTCTCATTCCGTGACCTACTATAACTTTTTACCAAGTTTCAAGCAGTTCAACATTAACCCGTTATAGATTTTCTTACACGTGTGTTGTTATTTAATGACACAAAATGTGTTGAAAAACATTCCAACTAAAACATTGAAAGTAGATATACGGTGCTAATTTGTCGGCTGGCGCTTTTTTATTTGCTAATTTACAATCCATAAAGCAGTATACAGACGGACGGGCCGTCGAGAGTACGTTAGAGATCACAGCTTACTCGCCGCTTATTATTTACCGCTGCTGTCCGAAATAACGTTTGCTCAACACACCGATATGCCCATACATACTGTGACTAGCGTAAACCGGCAAGTTTTTTTAGAGCCTCGCACAAAACACACCGTACTATCGTGTGTCGTCGGTAGGTGAGCTTAAACTGGTACAGCACACACGACGAATAAATCAAAACGTATAATGAAACGGACAAACACAAACCTTTCATATTTATCGGCCATAAAACGTTTAGCAATAAAGTAGTTGTGTATGTATGTACGTATTTACAAAGTTTAAATACGCATTAAGTTCCAGTTGATGTTGCGAGTGTGTTTGCGTGCGCATATTGTCAGTGTAAATTCGCTACCTCTTTTAGTATGTCCCGTTGATGTTTCGCCGCGCTTAAGTAACTATGATTTATAAACTATAATTTAGGATAAACGCTCTTAACTCGCTTTGTTCTCCGACGACAGCGACAAAAAACCCGCCGTGGCGTTTTACGATACCATTTTATTATTTCTAAAAGCGATATAGAACCTCCGTAACAAGTAATTATAAATTGAAAAGATTAAGTATTTTGTAATTATGTAATAATGTTACGTTTCTAATTGAAATACCTCTATAAAAAGAGCTAAACGAATTTGAGTCATAAATATGGAACAAAAATATATGAATAAATCATGTATAACATCGGATAAGTTAAATAAATTCCATTATACTGGAGGTCGTATTTCAATCGCGGTGACTGACACATTCAAGCTGATTTGTTTATTCAATAACCGAACGTTATTTATAATCACTGTGAAACAATTTTAATGGGAATTTTGTTTATAACCGTATATTTGCACGTATAAAATCTTGTATCGATGTTACAGTATTCTGTTTCAAATATACAGTTTCCACAAGAAGTAAATGTTGGCGCTTTTGCTAAAGTTCTTCTTCTTAAAACTTGTTAGCCTCCAGTAAAACCATTCCACACAGTCTGTCACTACTATAAATTGGTTTTTTATTCAGATAAAATACTATGTCTGATGTGCTTACTTTTCTAAGAAAGAAAGAAAAAAAAACCTGAGGAAAAAAAAATGGTAATCTTCCTTTCTAAAGTTGTTTTATTTGGGCCGCCCACTGCCTTAAATGGAGATTTAATTAATATTGCCGTTTGTACGAGAAAACTGGTACCTATATACAGGGTGAGTTTCTTATTTTGAGACAACGGAATGTCTCTAAAACACTGCATCAAATCAAAAAATGATAAGATTTGTTATAATGTAGGAGGACCACTGAATGGAAACGAACTCGATCCCCCCTTTCCGACTGGGAAGGGGGACAACTTTGAAATCTTAAATGGGAACCCCCATTTTGTATTGTAGATCCGGATTCTACACCATCAAGTATGTAGTTTTTGTTTGAAAGTTTTTGTTTCGACTCGTAACAGATTGCGCTGTACCACCTCTTCCGATCCATCGACGATTGTAGGCTTGATCTAATACTTCTCGTGCTATTTTTGAATAATGTGTTGGACAACCGTCATGTTGGAACCACGTTGTTTGTCGTACGTCCAAGGGAACATTTGGTGTAATAGAAACTGCTATTTCTGTGACGAAAATATTAGCGACTGTGATATTGATGTATTTACACACTTTAAAACAACCAACCAAAAATTTACCAGACATACTAGACGCACGTGTTAATAGCAAAGCTATCATCAGCAGTAAGCAACACTGAACTTGCCAATGTTACGAATGTATGTGGTGTTATTTTCGTTATTATCTTTGTAATTGGTGTCACCGTTAGACTTTTTCTGTGATTAATACAATTTAGTCCTTTGTTTGTACATTTGAAAATGACATTTACTTTAAATCGCAGCCTTGGAGTAATCCTTTTATAAACTAAGATTTTATTTTATACGGTAACTAGTTTCATTCAAATCATTCATGCAAATTTAGAAAATTTTTAATAGGTATGTGTACTTTAACGTGCTTTTTTTTTTCTCATTTTTATTTTAATGTAAGTAGCATACTGCGATTTTGGTACCGTTGTTATTTTGAATAAAGAGAAAAATTGAATCATCACCCAGTGCCAAACAATTTGTCAATAATAAAGTTCTGGATACTACAAATGCAAGCATCTAAGTTGCTTTTGGTAAATAGTAGCTGAAAAAATGCTATATGCACCACGGGAATACAGTGTCGTGTATCGAATTTGTTTGGTTTCTGATCTCAGACTTATTCCTAGACGACTTGAAAACAATTTTATTCAGCAAGATAGTGAACTACGTTACGGAGCGAAACTTGTTGGATGAACTTTTAAGATAATGCATATACTATCTCTCACAAACTAATCTAACTACTCCAATATCTAAATTCTAAGGTATTTGTGTTTTGATTTTTTTTATATAAAATGTAACATAAAAATCTATACATTCGAAAATGGATAACGAACTAAGACTTTGCTGTATAAAGTTTTGTAAAAGTTCTGGGCACTATAAGTGCAAGCACCTAAGTTACTTTTGGTAAATGGAAGCCGAAAAAATGCTATATGCACTACGGTAATAAAGTGTACCCTTTCTTTAGTGTCTGACCTCAAACTCGCTTCGGTTAGCAATCGCCAACCAGAAAAATTTCACCTTTTAATAGAAAATCTCCCAAACATTCAATTTCCTATCCATTTTTAACAAATCCTATACAAGTCGATTGGCCGTTATCTAATTTACGTGATCTCTAACACACAAGATATTAAAAAAAGATTAATTAAAGCGTGTCTATTAATTATACCGAGAATATAAACCGATAAATCTATCAGCCGTACCGCTTGTGTGCGTAAATATACTCGGAAATATGTCCGTCTTCATAAATTAGTCGGCCATATCTTCCGCACCCTCCCATTTGTTAAATATTTGATTTATGTAACGCGAGATTTTTCTTTCGAATCTCGAATTAATGACACTCGTACTACCGTACATAATACGTACACATATTTGTTTTCCGATGGACTGATGCTGAAATTGTACGGACAAAACTTGGACGGGAGATTCACGTTTTTAATCTCTAAATCATTCATTATTTATGTGTAAAGTTAAGTATTTAATAGCATGAAAAGGGACTATAAATTCTTCACCGATTAGAAGATATTGAGTTTAAACCTCGGATTCTTCGTATGTCTATGTAGAAATGTCCCGCTGTGGCAGGATCTCCAGCGACGATCGAATATTCTAACGATCCACACTGTTGGGATAGCGTATATACTGTATAAGTCTAACAAGCAGCCTTCGTTTCCAGTACGAAATGTGAACGTGTGCAGGATATAATTTATTATAAAAATTGTCAATTAACCGTATCGATGGTAACGAACCAAGGGACACGTGCTGCTTGCTTTTCTTGGGTTGGCTTGTTGACTTTGTTGTCCAGGCGTATATATGTAAGGAGAATAGGTATAAATTATTGTTGTCTTAATCGTTAAGCACCGGGCAGGGTTATAGATCACGTTGTACTCATGGCAATCGATATCATTAAGACAATATCGCGACTGCGCGCGAAAAAGGAGTTAAGTCATATTTTTTGAAAAATAGGTTTATGTCAAATTTCAGATGAGTGAGTTATATTCTTGCACCGCACAGTGGTCCCAAATCCCGAAAAGCTGGCCAAAATATGAAGCTATTATTTGATTCTAGCGAAACTCGGTATATGAGGGGTTTTCAAGTTGCTTATTACCAATATGAAGGTCATTTTTGGGAAAAAACAAAATGGCGGATCCAAAATGGCGGACTACTTAATACAATATCATATTTATATTCATGAAACTCGGTATATGAGGGTTTTTCAAGTCGCTGATTGCCAATGTGAAGGCAATTTTTGGAAAAACAAAATGGCGTATTCAAAATGTTGAACTTACTTAATGTAAAACTGCATTTATATTCACGAAAATCGGTATATGAGGGTTTTCCAAGCGCTTTATTACCAATATAAGGCTATTTCTGAGAAAAAAAATGGCGATCCAAAATGGCGGACTACTTAACACAAAACTGCATTTATATTCATGAAACTCGGTATATGGTGGGTTTTCACGTCGCTGATTACCAATATGAAGGCTATTTTTGAAAAAAAAAACAAAATGGGGGATCCAAAATGTCGGACTCCTTAGTACAAAACTACCTTTATATTCATGAAACTCGGTATATGAGAATTTTCTAAGGCGCTTATTACGAATAAGTATTTAAACTGAGCACTTAGTGAAATAACGAGTAACATATAAACAGTAAAAAAATAATTTTATTTATTTTTATTTTAAGTCTGTCAAAAGTCAATTTTTCTCATTTAGCGAAAATTTTATAGCGTTCTGCCATTTTTTTATTTATCGTTTTTTCATGGTTGATGGTAACAGACACAGCAATTGACAATAGGCGCATTCAGCAAAGGAGTGTGTTACACTATTGCAATTTGCGGAACATCGTCGATAGTTGGAACACATCGCATTTCTGCTGTATTAAAATTGATATTGAAATGTCAAAGTTATGTTAAATAATCCAGAAATAACTGTCAGAAATAGAAATAATCTCACCACAAATATTACCAATTATTTCTATATTCCTAAGTACAACATATTTATCTTGCCCATTTTTCCAAACTGTCTCATGATTTACAATACGTATGACATATAAAAGAACGCAACATGACGTATCGTTCATTGTGATTCGAATTCATTCTAACGGTAGATATTTTACAATTTCCTTCCAACAACATATTCACTTACTTCTCGCATCATACACAAATCTAGCATAAAAAACCTAGAGCAACTATGACACCAACTACTTAATTTTTAAGAGAAATATTCAATCAACAGCCCCACAAGTTGTTGCGAGGCAAGATCCATCAAGACTTTTTTACTTTTTGCCTTTTTTCTAACGTCTTTTCTAAAATTAAGTTTCTCAATTATGCTCAATAAGATTAACAACTGATTATTAGCATGTTGTGACATTAATTTTGATCAACAGATTATGTTGTATTCATCTTCAAGAAAAGAATCATTTTATAGAATTGAAAATGTTAACCGATAAAACTCTTAGCGTGTTGGAAAAAACGTACTTACCTTGTGCTTCACGATTTCAGCAGGATTAGCTCGATTGATACAAAGAAAGTAAATTTTACAAACAGTGTGAATGCATTGCTTGCTCAAATGTTGGCAGTACATACTATATGTAATCTCTACAAGCTATTCCGAATGGTTAAAAGTTTCTACATAAGAACTTTTTTTCGACTTTTGGCCACTTTTCGGAAAATTGGACCCACTGTGCACGACAAAAAGAGGTAAGTTAACAATAATGTTTTAACAAATACTGAATTAACACTACTTGGGAATAAGTCCTAAAAAACACTATTGTTATTGTGTAAAAAGGGCTATATTAACATATCGCCATTTGCAATGACCCATAATAATGAGGATTTTGATGATATTAATAAAGAAAAATTAAGGATAATATATATTAAACATTTTAAAAAGTTTTGGGAGTTGGGAAAATATAAAGAGAGTAGTAAACTACACCTTAATTCAACTGCAAGAAAGAAACGTATTCGAAATTCGATAACTAACATATAAACAAAAATTAAGAACCGCAAAGCACAAACTACTATTCCATAGTAAACGGAATACAAATTAAAAGGTGTAAAGATTGTTTTTGCAAAACTTTTGACATTAGCAACAAATTTATTGAAGTTGTAATACGCAAGAAGAGAGAGTGCATCCCCGCTGTAATAAGTTTAGATGGCCGAGGGGGACAAAGAAATCCAAAGAAGATATCTGATAAAGACAAGACTATTGCACGAAATCATATTCTGTCTATACCGACTTATGAAAGCCATCACACAAGAAGAAAATCTTCAAAAAAGTATTTACCGGCCCACTACACCTTAGCTAGTGTATATCAATCATACTTAAGAATATCCAGATAACCATAAATCGCAAAGCCTTGAAGGAATATTTCAATCTTTGAATATAAAAATAAAACAGCCTAATAAGGATACGTGTGGTACATGCGACAAAAATTAAGGTGGCCAAATCTAAAGATGAGAGAACTATGTTAAGTCAGGAATTAGATGCACATCATATTCAAGCTGACGGATATACTTCCAAAAGTCCAGACAAACATTTAACGAAGACAGATTTGCAACAGAAGACGATATGTTTCGGCCTGCAGCAATGCTTACCAACTCCTGATTTGCACAGCGGTGAGTCATTCTATAAGCGCCAATTATGGACGTGTGTAATCCAACAGTGAGCGATTCCCAGGCTTATTGTTATCTTTGCTAAACAATCAATGCTAGAGGGGAGAAATGAAATAGGCATTTAATAAATATCTAACAAGTATTTGAATTAAAAGTCACTCGCCTAATTATGTATTCGGATTCATGTGGTGGTCAAATAAAAACTCCATCATGTCAGCTGCGTGGCTTACTTACTTCGCAAAATTCAGAAACTCTAACTACAATTGGTCACAAATTTCTGGTACCCGGTCATACGCACATGGAATGTGACACCGACCATAGCCTAATTGAAAGAAAGAAGAAAAATATTAAAATTGAACATAACTGGGATTAGCTAATGAGGCAGAGAGGAAATAAAAAACCTTTTCAAGTACATCAGATGGAAAGGACAGATTTTTTTGATTACAATTGTTTGTTTAGTGTTTCCTTAACGAAATCGTAAATCTGACACTTTAGAAAATAATTTTAACTGGCGAGAAGTGAGATGGCTTCGATATGAAAAAAATATTAGGATGTTTCCTATAAAACATCGTTAGACCCAAATGAAAGTTTTAAAACTGTAACAAACGAGGAAGATTAAAAACTGAACTCTTGATTCGAAAACCAGCGTATCTAAGACTAAATCCCTTAACAGTAGAAAAGAAACAACACTTAATTGACGCGTTGCCTTATATTTCAGAATCTCTGTGGGATTTTTATAAGAATTTAAGAACAGAGAAAAGAGTTAAATCCTTTTTGGTATTCTATTTCATTGCGCGCTATAAACAATATATATATACCATACCTAGACCCTAGTACATATGCATCAGACCAAATTGAGTTAACTCTATCAAATTTAAGGTGCACAAAGAGATATGTCTATCAAAAGTCAGTTCCAAAGCATTATTTACACTAGTCTTTGGGCATCAAGTAATTAATTACTATACACTATTCAGTTACCCAGTAATTTACTGATTACAGATTTCTTTCGCTATACGTCCTACAATTAAAGAAACCTAAACGCGCACTTTCAACTGCAGTTCTCCAATTGTATGCTTTTTGATTACTCCTTTTTCGCGCCGCAGTCATCGAATATAGGGATCTAGGAGAAGTTTGCAGTATAACCAGTGCCACAGTTTGGAGTATTTTTGTCATTCGAATACACCCGGATATTTGGCGAAAATTTCAACTTTCCTTTCAAAAGCAGAATACACACGAAACACGTTAACTTGCGAATCCGGAAAGCATAAATAAAAATCACCAACGGATCACATCCGTTCGTGCCCGTTTAATTTTTTTTAAAAGCGAACAGAAAACCCGATGCCCAAAAAAAATCACGGGATTATCAAAGGAATGTGGAGAGAATTACGGACGCGTTTGCGTCCGATCGACTTTTGCTCTTCCAACAAAATAATAATAATCAGGAATGAACGATTTCCTGTCGATATTTTCGGTGTAAATAAACTCGAAATTTATGCATTCGGAATTGATAACGCGCTCCTTAATGAATATAAATAGCTCGTTAGATGTGAGAGGAAAAAAAATGCCCTCCAGGAAGCCACTGCCGCCGTCGTTGCCATCTTCGAGATCGATTATGCAGAAATAAATCAGGTACGTGTGACGGGCGATCTCCTGACGGCTTCGGTAAATTAATATGATTCGCGTATCGCGCAGTCTTTGATGTTAACAACCGTTGGTCTAATTCACCAGGAAAAGCGTTTAAATCATCGAGTGGTGGACCGTTATGGTGGGAATATGTAAATCCAGTAGCCCGTCTTATGAAGTACAGATATCGTGCTTAGTTTTAACAACATTAGATGTGTACAATGGCCTTTTAACACATAAACTGACTGAAATTTTGGTAACTTGAAAATTGTAAACATCTTTTAGAGTGAACGTTTAAGTTGGAGTGGGCACTTGAGCATTGCTCTACCATGAATGTAAAATTAGTAATAATATATAAATAAATGTTCTTTACAATCTTTTTTGTTGTCCAGAAGATGGCTTAAGCCGAAACCGGTAGACAAAGAATTTAAAAATAAAAGATTGGAAAGAACATTTATTTATACAATGTGTTAAAAAAAGGTGTCGGAATTTTACCCACTTGGTTAATATGGTGGAAATAAACAAAAAAAGTCTTAGTTAACATGGGTCCGCATTCAACTGTTTTTGACATTAGTCGATTGCATATTGTTTAGTAGGATAAAAATTTCAAAGAAAATTCTGATCGCAATGTAAATTAAACAAATGTTTTAATTTAAGAGTAAACTAAAGAAATTGTTCTACAATGTCACCGTTCATTTCTAAGCACGCTTCACACCTCTTACGAAAGGCATCGACGCAATCTTTCGAAAATTCCGATCCTCCGAATTTCCTCGCAACATTTACGATTCGTTCCTGAGGTCTTCAAAATTGTTTACAGATCGTGCGTACACTAATTGTTTTAGAACCCCAAAATGAAGTCTAGAGGTGTCAGTCAGGGGACCTAAGAGGCCATGCAGTTGGTCCACCTCGTCTATCCATCTCTCGTTGTAATCTTGATTCAAGAAATTCTAAACTACGTGGAAAAATGCGCAGGAACTCCATCGTGCATAACCACATACGTATTTAATCTGTTAAAAAGTGCACGTCTTCAACAAAAACGGGTAATTCATTTCTTAAAAAATCCAGTATATTTGTCCCGTTAAACGGTTGGGAGAAATACTGGCCAATTAAACAGTCTCCAAAATACAAGCAAACATTTAGCGAAAAACGGTTTTGGTGATGCAGTTCAACAACAGCATGGGGATTTCATCTGCCCGACGAATTGTTATGAAAACGAATATAACCCAGCCCCTCACTAATAAAACTGAGTCGCAAAATAGAAGTTTCCTGCCAGCTTTCGTAAAACCCAATGACAAAAAACTACGTTGCATCATAATCGAGAGCAGAAAGAATTTGCACGCGTTGAATGTGGTAGGGATAGAGCTGCTGTTCACGCAGAATTCTCCAAATGAGAGGATGACTGACGTTCAGTTCTGCGGCAAGTCTTCGGGATGCTAATATTTGGCTTGTCTCCTACCCTTCAAATATCTAATCTACTGCGGGAGAAAAAACTGATCTAGGTCTCACAGAACTACCATATTTTAAATGAACCAGTTCGGAACAGCCGGATATGAAGTCTTGAGAAATCTTATCACCGGTAACAACCGATTTGGAAATTCTTCGGCGTACATACGCGTGCTTCGTGCATTAACCCATTCGCACGCCGTACCATAAAATGCATATCGGCATTTCTGCATTTCGTGTACTTATGCATAATATGAGAACAAAAAAATTGACGCAAGATAAATAATCTGATGACAGATGTTGACAGAACTAATTTTAAGTCACAATCATTGTTTGACAGAGGGAACTATTCTCACCGAAAGTTTTTTTTTTTTTATTTTAATATGAATCGACTATATGTCAAAAACTTGATACGACCATGTGACTAAACTTTCTTGTTTATTTCCACAGTACTTAATTGGTAAATTCCGTAAACCTTTTTAACAACCCTGTATATTATACTAATTCCACCAAATCTCGAAAACTTTAAATAACTATATGAATGTAAAAATTACATCGAATATAATATAGTAATCACCAAAATTATTAAGTATCATATTATATGACTCTATACAGAGAGAAAGCTCTTCTAGAAACAAGAGTCTCGATTTACGTTTAGCCAGGTGGACAACTTTATCGCACTCGAATATCTATCAATCGAATGACAAAATAACCAGATACTTTCGCTATTAATACTCTGTGAATATTAGTACTCGCTCCGCACCTTTGCATTGAATCGTAATAAATCGAAGTCGTTTATACGACAATGCCGCATCTAAACATTTATGCATATCTACTATGTACACTGCCCGACAACACTAATGTCGTCATTCCAGTAGGCGCGTTTACTATTAAAAACTGCTTTCATCATCTGTACAGCGGCGCGTCGGCTGCACGGTTAAGCAGGTAGAGGTTTGGGGTAGAGTAAACACTTGGCAATTATAAAAGTCAGATAGGAAAATATGAAAATTCGCTGCGGACAACGGCATTAATTTTGACGGACAGTGCACATATAAGCTACCAGTCACCCATCATACGCACCGCCAAATATATCTCGTCGCCGTGTTCCGACTTCGATTTGACTAATGCATTCGTGAACGTGCCGTTGACGTAAGTTATACTTTTGATAATCGAGGAATCCCCAATTAGCATCGTGCGCGGAATTTTGGAAAACAACGCTAACAACCCGGACAACGTCGACTGAATGGAATGCGCGCTTTTATGGACTACCGGGCGGCATAACAGACACATTACAAGTGTTTCCCGCGTTATATATCCGTTGTGCGTTTTTTTTTCGCTTGTTTTAACCGTTTTTATTCGAATTTTGTTGTTTTGTTGTTCCTTTTTTTTTTTTGGACTGCCGTTCCCCGGCAGAGTAGTATCGCCGTGTGATGAAGCGCGTTACCAGAAAATATCGCCCGAAAAGACCGCACCCACATCATTAAAGTCCCCGGGCGTCCTATCGATCATTAGTGGTACGGGCTTAGTACTGTGCCGTGATTGGCCGCGCTCATACAACCGTATCTAAGTGTGTACAACATACAACCGGTATACAGTTCTTTTTCCTGTTACGTTTGTGTACATTGTGAACGATTTAGTGTGCGCTTGCGACTTTATTTAAAAGAAAGGGATAGTCAAGAAGACCGTTTTGTTTAATCCCAAAACAGTTGAGTAAAGGCTATACAAAGTGTTATTTAAAAAAACTTTGAACTAAAATAAATAAAATAAGATCTATTGCATTTATATAGTTAATATTCCAACAAATAAATGCATTTTATCGAAGAATGGTAGAATTGAATTGTGGGGAGTTTCTATAAAGGTGAAAATTTTTTCTGGTATGGTGTGTTACGTCTGACCGATATTGTATTGTCTGCTTTTTCTTTTCAAAGTAAACAATAATGTCTTAAACCAGAAAAGGAACAAATCAGATATTTTTATTGTATGTAGAACTTGTTTTTCGATCACTTTCCTATACCTACCTCCTATATGAAATAATCCCTATCATAGAAGCTATCCATGGGCCTACTTAATTGGTAATGTATTCGACAGCTGGACATACAATCATCCTTTGTCAAGATAAATAGAGCAAAGCAGATTTTTGGGAAGAGCAAGACGAGCACATCACATTAGGCAGCCGGAACGACAATTTCTGGATCATCCTTTCGCGATCGTTGGATAGATCGAAGGGGACCTATAAAATGCCCTGCCAGATCGTCCAATCTTGCACCAATTGATTTTTTTCTCTTGCGGCATCTTAATTCTAAGGTGTACGCTATGCGTTCAAGAGTTTACAAGAGTTACGCCAAAAAATTGTGAAGAATACAACAAAATATTTCCAGAAAGGTTGCGAAATGTCAAAAGAGCATTTGAAGCAAGATTGTACTATTGTATGTACACTGTAAAAAAAGTGCAGTAAAATTACATGTAAATCGTTGGTAAAAGTTGCAAATTTTACAGGTAATTCTCATAAGGGAAATTCTACCATCTATAAATTTCACATGCTGATGTGCTTAAAAGATTGTACTGTAAAATTGTACTAATATTTATATGAACTCTAATTTACCGAACACTGAATGAATTTATATGTATTTATAAAAAGCAAGCAACTTACTAATTCTTATAGCACCTAATAGGCATCGATCGCTCAACCAGGGATCAAGATGAACACGCTACGCGAAACTACGATGTTTGTACGTAATGATTATTGAGCAATAATAAGTTCGCAACGAATAGATTATACGCGCACAGATAATATACAATAACCATCACATTGCGGCGTATGATTTCGTATTTCCATGATACATAGTTTTCCGAAAATTCAGAAAAACAAATATAAAAAAATTCATCATTTTAACAGCAAAATTAATGTTCACTATTAAAATTAGTTTTAAAGTGCACTAAATACCCAAAAAAAAATTCAATTTACACTTTTAAGCCATTTTGAAATAAATACAAAATGTACATGTTTTTTCCCTGTATTTTCCTTCAGAATTTTTACATTAAACTACATGAAAAATATAAATTTTACCAAATTTCTTTCCATGTTAATTCCTAGAAAAATGTAACAAAATTACTGATTTATTGGTAATCACAAACGTAAATATAATATTCTGATTTCATGGTAAGATTATGAATTTTTAACAGTGTAGGAATGGCATCACTTTGACATTTAGTAGTTAATTAATGTATTTTTAAGTTTGCAGATTATGCAGATTTGCTTTCATTAAAAAGATACTAAAAAGAGATTTAAAAGAAATTTGAATAAGTAG
>RXPK01001696.1:0-118357 GCA_004143645.1 Protaetia brevitarsis | reverse complement strand
AAATTGGTGAACCCATTGCATATCCAAAAATCTGTTTATAATATTTATTTCTATAAGTGGAAGAATATATGAATGAGAATTTAAGATGGAAATCTCATTATTAACGTGAAGATATTTGCTAAATTGTCGATCTGAAACTACAATATGTATTAACAATAATTGTAGGACGACTTCAAGCCACTATACATGCGTTAATTAACTAACGGTGATTAACAATTAGGTCACGTTAAAAACTCGTGTAACACTAGGTAGATATTAGCATACATATGTTTCACCTTACCAAGGATCATCAGTGCTACTGGTCTAACCTAAGTATTATACGCAGAAAGCTGTAGAAAAAACTGTGTTAATCACGAAAGTGATTAACACAGTTAATTTTGTAGGTTAAGCTGTTTTTGTTCTTGTCAAAGTTTTAACTCATTATATCAGTTGCTAGGTTAGGTTAGTCACTTTTGCGGTCAAATTTTATTGGTATTTGCTAGGTATATGTAAATATACTACATATTCTTACTTTTTAGATCATAAATTCTAGTACTTTATTGGTTAATACAATGGCCTTTTAATTTTCAGAGACTGTTAAGGTTTTGTAACACATACTACAAACGGTTACTGAAGTCAAATTAGAAGTTTAAAACGAACTCTCTATAAAATAGGGTGGGTATTGTAAAGAAGTAAGAATTTGAAATATTATGAAGAAAAATGGTACATACTATTTGGAACACCGATTGACAGTAAATCACAAACCCTACAATTGTTCCTCAGTCCTAGCCATCAACAACTAATGGATATGGTATCTAAGTACATCTTCGCAAGACATCTCGTAATGTGAATGCCGTCAGTGAGGGCAAAAATGTTTTATACCTTCGAATATGTCTCCATTTTATCCAAATATATTTTTAAATTATGGTATTCGAATATCATATAATTAATAACCAAAATGGAATTTGAATGTGTAGCTGCAGAATAGCTCAGGCTTTCTGAACAACGATGAACGAGAAACGGTGTACAAAAAATTATGTATGTATGTATTTTTAACTTATATCATTAAAAACTGGTTTCATATAACTTGTGTTATTTTCTATACATTTTTTAAGTTACCTATGTCACTATCACACATCAATTGCTATTTACCAATATAGATGATCATTCTGAAGATGCAGGTAGTTTGGATAGCCAAAAGTTAATTGTAAATGTTATAACTAACATATATTTAAAGAACGTTGTGTTTTTCAAGCAAATATTTTTAGGGTGTTTTACTTAACTCTTAAATGTCAATTTTTGACTTTTTAGTACTACACATTGTTTGGTTTTAGGTTGAAACTATGTTCTGCAACTGCTTCTGGCCGACGTATCGTTCTCGCTCGTATGAGATATCTTTGAAGCTGCTACTTATGTTGCGGTTGAACTACAGTTTCAGCTGTACAGCAACATTAGTAGCAATACCTAAAGATGTTTCATTCAAGTGAGGACGAAACGTCGGTCATAGGTATTTGCAGGATACGGTTTCAACCCGGAAACCGCTTTTAATGGCCGCCGTCCATTCGTTTCGTCTAGTTTCTAGTTTATCTTAGTTTCGCTTCTCTTAGCGTGGCTTCGCGCGCAGTGGCCCCGCGCCTTAATACATTAGGTTAGACCAGTAGCACTGATGATCCTTGGTAAGATGAAACATATGTATGGTCTAATATCAACCGAGTGTTACACACGTTTTTAACGTGACCTATTTATTTTTATATTGGAAATATATTTGTGTTAATGTTAGTTCTATTGCATTAATAACTTCTTTATTGGTATATTTGTAAAATTTTCAAGTAATTGCCATTTTTTATTAATAATTTGTTTTGCTAGGTCTAATGGTGTATTTGTGTATACTACATCTAAAGATATTATTTTGAAATTTGGTTTTAATTCAATATTGTCTATAAATTCTTTGAATTGCCATATAATAGTCATTTTTGAAATCAATATTTATAAGGCAGTTTGCTAAAAAAATGATTGAAATTTATAAAAAGGACTTTATACATGAAAAACTATTGGTCTTAAGGGTATATTATTTTTATGTAATTTTGATAAGTCATATAGAGTTTGTGCATTATGAATTTGTAACGATTTAGATAGGTTTTTTGTTATAGAGTTAAAAGTAATTCCCAATTTTTTGTTTAATTCATTATTTTGTGCTTGAAAGTTATTAGTTTATTTTAGTTATTAGTTATTATCTTTAATTTCTTTATAAGTTACCTAAATTTGAAGTCTTCACAATCTTTATCGCAAAAAGTTAGTATCATTTAGCTGACTGAGCAATAATATTAACAAATCCAGTATATCGATTTGATGTTATTAATAAAGCAAAAAATATTTTAGAACAAAATAATTATCCAAATTCTCTGATCAATAAACTATTCAATAAAAGTTTTTCTTTTTGTAATAAACAGTAAAACAATACAAAATATATAAAAATTCCCTATGTAAACATTTATCCGAAAAAATAAAATTTTCAAAATTCCTTATCAAAATAACAAACTACAAAACCAAAATCTATACAAAATTAATATTAAAAATTAAAAAAAATAAAACATCACACATAGTTTATAAAATAGATTATCAAAATTGTAATGCTAAATTGTAATTGGTGAAACTATGTAATATTTAGAAAATAGAATTATAGGATATAAATATAACAAAAATCTTACAACCTTAAAGAAACATGAAATAACTCAAAATCATACATTTGACTTTAACAATATACAATTTTAAACAAAGAACAAAATTTCAAAACACGTAGTATACTAGAAATTATTACACAATACAATACTTCACAAAACTATACAGGGTGTATCAGATATAGAGATAAATATAATAATATGTAGCAGCTGTAATCATATACGATCAAAAAGTCTTAATGCACAGGGGGTCTATCTATAAGCATTAACGAGAAAAAAAAAATTTGATGAATGCCGTGGGCTAGAGCCGCACCTGTGCCCAACCTAAATGCTGTCCCGAGTATACTGTTAGTTTTGTGTGGATCGCCGCTTGGAGTGCAAGCCACTTCGAACATTTTATTTAAATTCTTCCCGTCTCGAAAAAACGATCCTTTTCAGGACCATCATGATTTCATATAAAAAAAATCGAAGCTTGATGCATCGGCAAAAGCGCGGGAATGTATAGATTCATTTTCGCGCGATATCATACTAAAAAGGCGTGTTTGCGAATTTTCTGTATCTACGTTTATTTCTGTGTAATTCGATTCAATTCATTTTGCGTTATATGATTAAATAAATCCAAAAGAAATAACTCAGATTCATGTGGTACCGTTTATTAACAACTAACTCTCGATTCGACAAAGCAATAGAAAAATATTTACGTTTTTTGTAACTACTGAAGTCGCATATCCGGTGAAACTCGAACGTCTTATCAGGATATTAAACATAATACTTTGTAGACTTTGTAGACGTACTTCTTAACAAAAAAGGAATGTTTATTTTATAAAAAGAAGAAATTTAAAATGCCTCAGTTTTGCTATTTTTACAAGGGCACACTGGCCGCGATTGGCCTTTATTTATTCAGAATAACGTTAAATGAACTTACGGCATAGCATTAAGAATAATACTAAATGTATTTATACATAATACCACGTTTGGCGGGTGCTTAACATGACGTTTCCTTGCATCAGGCTCGGACTAAAGAATTTTTGGCTCTAAATTTTACTTTTTTTTATTCTTTAATGATGAAATCCGGTTTCGGTGGGTTTGTGCTTTATATGTCGTGTTGTTAACACCCAAGCAAAATTTACTTTTTTTATTTGATACACCCTGTATAACTTAATTTTATAACTAATATAACTAAGTGTTAGTGGAGACATGTCCTCCTGGGCTTCTTAAAAAAAACACGAACTTGTAAATATCTCACAAACTGTTGACTTTCCCATAATTTATATTTGGCTAAATTAGTTGCAATTGAGGTCTACTAAGGAGCCTTGCTAACTTTACGTTTATATACCAATCACCCTGTATAACAAAATTTATTTCAAAACTAGCCACCCGGAAAAACTTTTAAAATATCTTGAATTGAATTTAACAAGAAAACAGATCAATTTCTATTTCATTACATTTTTGTCATTTTCAACAAATGTTTATTATTAGACTAGTGTCACAAGTCAACCTAATAAGAGAAATTGAATAAAAGCTGTCTCATCTGTTCTGATCAATAATTTTTATTATGTGTACGACAGATTTCGGTGTGAGCTGTTATCAGACGTAACTGATTATTCATATACACGAAGTCAATAATTATAATTTAAAGTAAGTGACATACTAAAATTGTATTGTAAAATTTTTAATGAATTTGAATTTAATTCTAATTTTAAAATTGAGCCTTACTTGCAACTTAAAATCAAACGTTTATGTTTTAACGTATCGTATATCGCGGTTTAAGATACTAAAACTAAACTATATAGATCAAACAGTCAACCTATAGTCGGGACCATTCAGCAAGAGAGAAGTAGGGATGCGTTGGTGATATCTCGTGATACAGCGCTTCACTGCACGCAGTTGCATTTTGTTGACGAAATAGAATAATTCATGCTATCTCCCTTCCCGAATAGTTCCGACCTGCGATGTCCCGACTGTTTGATCTGTATAATACTATATGCATAACTATGTAATACTACTCCTGTATTTCTTTATTCAGACCCAATAGTTACGCATGATGATGGCCTAAGCTGAAACATGTACACATAATAAAAATGATTGATCAGAACAGCTGATTAGAGCTTTTATTCAATTTTCAATCAAAATATCAGTTAAGGACATAATTAATACAATCTAATAATATTCATATTTTCCCTAGTCGTGAATTTATTTGATAATAAATAAAACAACAATTTGGTTTGTTAGTCATTTCTTCATTCACTTTTACATTACAAGCATCTTTTTAAAAGACTGCTGACAAGTTTCGACACATTTGTGCCATCTTCAGGCTTCTAAAAGACGTAGGAAAACAATAATAAAACGGGTCGTAATCGATGTCCTAATGAAATTTAATGCTAAATTAAATGATGGAAAATATATAGTTGCGTATGTATGGGGTCCATTGCACCCCTGTCAGCACGCCTATCAAACAGGCAAATCCACTGAGACTGCATTAGTGGAGCTGACGGACCAAATCCAAGATGCCCTGACGAATAAAGAAACCGTAGTGTGCGCCTTTCTAGACATAGAGGGTGCTTTTGACAACACTCCACATGAGTCTGTCAAAAAAGCATTAATTAATAGGGGGGTAGACAGCGCGACTTCTAGATGGATGTCGCAACTACTGTCTATCAGGTCGGAGGAGGCGAAGGTGGGACATAAGACCATCTCGGTTAGTACGACCAGAGGATGCCCACAGGGGGGAGTTACATCCCCACTTATGTGGAGCCTAATAGTAGACGAATTCTTATGCGGACTGACGGATCTACGCATATCTTGTCAAGGGTATGCTGATGATATTGTCATATACGCAAGAGGCAAATTTGAGAATACCCTCTGTGACATAGTTCAAAGAGGATTGAACACGAGAAGATGGTGTCAATCGATGGGACTCAATGTCAACTCCACTAAGACAACCCTAGTAACGTTTACCAGGAAAAGAAAATCCAATCTTAGAACCATAAAACTGGATGGGCAAAATATAGACTGGATAGCGGAGGTTAAATATCTAGGCCTTACCCTAGACAATAAACTTCTATGGAACAAACATGAACTTGAAGTAACTAACAAGGCCAAAAGAGCTCTGATGGTGTGCAGAAACTCTGCAGGGAAAAATTGGGGAAGCAACCCAAAAATACTGCTTTGGATGTATACAGCGATAATGAGACCGATCATCACTTATGCATCAGTAGCATGGAGCAAAAGAACTAATCTGGCCACCGCGAGAATTAACCTCTCGAAAGTGCAAAGATTAGCATGTGTATGCATAACGGGGGCTATGCCCAACAGCAGCTATTGAAGTAGTATTGGATCTTACCCCCTCCACATTGTAGTAGAGCGCGTGGCGAAAAGAACCGCACTAAGAATGGCCAAGGAAGGAATGATTAGGCATAGGCCTCAATCTCCTGACGGTGATCAAACCTGGGATATGCCCCGGGATGATATCTTAAAAAAAAAATTGGCTTTGTGAAGGAATTCACCACAAAGTTAACAATAAGTAACAGCAGCGAGTGGGATCATAACACCATCTTGAACTTGAATAGAAATGCCATCAAATGGTATACTGATGGCTCCAAAGCGGCAGAAGGAACTGGAATAGGAATATATGTGCCTAGAACTACATATTTCGAAAGCTTGGGAAAATACCCAAGTATATTTCAGGCGGAAATACACGCTATTGAAAGATGTGTTCAGTTCAATATGGATAGGAACTATCGGAAGCAGGAGATTATCATCATGTCTGATAGTCAAGCAGCCATCAAGGCGCTGAGCTCATATGAAATCAGTTCCAAGTTTGTCTGGGAATGCATAGGGAAATTAAATGAGCTAGGCAAAAGAAATAAAGTAACCCTCCTGTGGGTTTCGGGTCACACAGGAGTGGAAGGAAACGAAATAACGGATAACCTTGCAAAAAAAGGGGCTGGAACGCCTTTTGTAGGGCCTTTTGCGGGTTAAGTAGCAGTACAATACTGAAGAAACTAAAAATGGAAATGGACCAGAGAAAATCCAGTTACTGGGAAAATCTCCAGGGAATGAGGCAAAGTAAAATTCTTCTGGGAACTTATAACTAGAAGAGGTTTACAGAATGCATCAACTTGAGTAAGAACAATGTTCCCATATTAACAGGAATACTTTCAGGCCATTGTAGACTGAAAGGACACCCGAGTAAGCTTGGATTGGAAAAAGATTCTGAATGTAGATTTTGCGGGGAACAGGATGAACCACCCATCCACCTCCTCTCAAACTGCGTAGCACTTGAGGGCATTGCACCTGGGAGCATGTGAAATCGAAGAGGGAGACTTACCTAGACTGGGGCCCTCTGACATCCTACACTTTCTGAAAGGAATAGGATTGGAAGGCCAGCTGTAAAGCAGCAAGAATAGGGGACACAATAGATGTTTTAGGTCGCAGTGTAACATCACCCTTCTATTTACATACATACATACATGTATGGAAATGTCTTCCATCTTTTAATTACTAAATAATAAATATAGTCTTCATAATTAATAATCAAAGCCAAAATACAAGACAATGATTACGACCCGTTCTATTATTGCTTCCTGTGACGTTTTTTAGAGACTTGAAGATTGCACAACTGTGCCGAAACATGCACTGAGAAAAATACTGGACGTGATATCAATAATCTACATTGATTGATTGAATTTTCATCGATAGAACGGAATGTGTCATTGTTATGTTAAATTCTATTTACAATCTTTGATTAGGTAATAACAAGGCTTATTAGTGAAATAAATTAATTTTCATTATTATAACAAATCGTTGTACATTATTCCATGGATAATATTTATTATGGTAACTAAATTTTTACACGTTCAATAAATAATTTTGTTAATAATATGAATATGAACGAATATCTATTGTTATTTTTACGTACAATTTTAAAGAAAAATTCTTCACGATATGAACGCAATAAAGCATTAAATGATACCTTCTTTGTTAGTTCAACGGTTTGCAATTTATTTCAAGAATGAACAGATAGCATAGAAACCTTAATGAAAGGCGTACCGTAGTGAATGAATTACCGACTTACGCCGCGGTCACTGACTGAGTGGGAGTTTGACGTATGATCTCTAGAAGGCGTGCATCTAAACTCGTGATCTCTTAGGGGGTGTTAGGAAATATATTTTTTAATGTGTGGCAATAACTAGTAACTGTATTCACGTGTGTATAAATGTGTACTAGGGAAGATAGATATAAGGTTTTAAGATGTAATGTATTAAAAACAACGTGTTTTTTTTCTATTTTGTATTTTTAATAAACGTTTGCAAATAAAGTGTTAGTTTCATCGAACAGTTTATGGGCCCAGGTTAGAAGAGAAATTAGAAAGAAATAGTAAAGTAATAAGTAAAAAGGTGAACAGTAAAAGTAAAAAGGAAGAAAACAAAAGTGTGGTTAGAATTAAAAACAAGAAGAAAGTAAGAAAAAATGGCTGAAGAAAATATAAAAATTGACATGTTAAAGGACTCGACAAATTTCGAGGTGTGGAAATTTCTGATTAAAATATTTTTAAAAGCCAAACAGGTATTTGACATTGTAAATGTGCTCAAAAGTCGAATGGGAAAAGAAGGATGCAACTGCTCAAAAAATGATAATAACGACCATAGTAAAACCAATATTAACGCATATATTAAATTGCAATAATTCCCACGAAATGTACAATAAACTGTGTGCAGTGTACGAAAGAGATACAGAACAGCAAAAATATACCTTGCTGCAAGAATTTTACAATTATCAATATAAGAAAGGAGTAGAGATGACAAAATATACATCCGACTTAAGAATTTAATATATAAACTAAAAGCCTTGAAGCAAAACATCGATGAAACGATGTTAATGACCAAAATTCTGTCGACCCTTCCCGGAAACTTCAGATATTTTATAAGTGCGTGGGAGTCAACATCAAAGGGAGAGAAGAACTTAGCAAATCTAACTGCTCGCCTACTTGTAGAAGAAAATAGGTTAAATAACCTAGAAAAGAATGGTGAACAAGTAGCTTTTAAGACATCAGCGATGAAAAATGTAAGTAAATTTAACCGAAACAATACCAATGATATAAAATGTTTTAAGTGTGGTCAAGCTGGCCATATTGCCAAATAATGTAAACAAAATGATTTAATCTGCAATCTATGTAAGAAACGGAACCACCAAACTAAAGATTGCTATTTTAGAAGCAAAAATAACAACGATAAAACAAAGGAAAAGGTCACGTTTCTCACAGAGCATATTGATGAAAAGAACAGCACTGATTCAACTGGATGGATTTTAGATTCAGGTGCCTCGTCTCATATGGTGAACAATAAAAATTTAATTATAGATTTGCAAGAGAATGTGTCTGAAATTAGTACAGCCAAACAAAATCAAAAAATGCTCTCGGGTGGAAGTAGAAAAATAGAAATGAAGGACTGTACACTTTCAGAAGTAATATATGTGCCACAATTAAGTAAACATTTACTATCCGTAAATAAAATAACACAAAATGGTGGTGAGTTACCTAGTGTTTAAAAAGGACAAGGTGCAAGTGTTTAAAAATAAAAGTAAAATAATGGAGGGTGAGAAAAATGAGAACGGGATATATATAGTAAAATTAGAAAAAGAAAATGCCTTGACAGCCAAGACTGAAAATGCCTTAAATTGGCACAAAAAATTGGGTCATCTTGGTGTAAGTAATTTAAGAAAACTGCAAGAAATAAGTGATGGATTAAAACTAAAAGAAAAAGAGTTTGATATTCTAAAAAATCATGTATGTGAGGTATGTACTAAAGCGCGTCAGACAAGAAATCCGTGCACAGAAACAAGGTACAGAGCAACTCGACCACTGGAAATAATTCACACAGATATCTGTGGTCCCATAGAACCAATTACATGGGATAATATGAAATATTTTATTACTTTTTGGACGATTACACACATTTTACCTCCGTTTACTTGCTAAATGGCAAATATGAAGCAGTTGAAGCTATAAAAGATTTCATTAAGGAGTCCGAGGCCAAATGTAATCAAAAAACCGCAAAAATAAGATGCGACAACGGTAAGGAATATGTCAACAATTAATTAAAAAGCTGGTGTAAAAATAGAGGAATAATTCTGGAACATACAATACCGTATACGCCACAGTTCAACGGTAAAGCGGAACGCTTAAATAGAACGCTTATGGAAAAGGCAAAGTCACTAATATTTGTATCAACCTTAAATAAAGAAATGTGGGGAGAAGCAATAAAGGTAGCTGCTTACTTAACAAATCGCTCACCAACAGTCAATTTGGACAAAACTCCGTACGAAATGTGGACAGGAGGAAAACCTAATTTAAAATATTTACAAATATTTGGCGCATCTGCATATGCAAAACACCTGGGTTACTTAAGGAAATTAGATGAGAGAAGCGAAAAATTCACATCCGTTGGATATGCCCCCCAAGGATATAGACTTTTTGATGATAAAAATAGGAAGATTATAATATGCAGAGATGTTCTCTTTGAAAATAAACGACTGATTCATAATGACGGAATAAAGATGAAGATGTTAAGATAACAGATGATGAATTGGAGAAGGGAGATGATGACACGAAACACGAAGAAATTGAAAAGAAAATAGAAAATGAAGATGAAAAAGGATCAAATGTGGAGAAAGAAGAAGTTAAAACCAGTCCTTGCAGTATTTTTAGACATCGAGGGCGCCTTTGATAACTCATCAACGCCCTCGATCAACCGACCATGCGTAATGCACTGCGAATGGTGGAGGAATGGTGCCTTTCACAAGGACTCTCAGTTAATCCACAAAAAACCAAGTTGGTTGCCTTTACCAACATGAGAAATCTCAATGACCTAGGCGGCATTAGACTGTTTGGGTAGGAGTTACAATTAACCAAGGAAGTAAAGTATCTGGGTGTTACCCTTGATGCGAAACTGAGCTGTAAAAATCACTTAGTTATAACAACGACCAGGGCCACGCAATTATTCTGGCGCTGCAGGAGAGTTGCTGGCAAAACCTGGGGATTAAAGCCGAAGGTGATCCATTGGCTATATACTGCCGTGATAAGACCAACGATAACTTACGGGGCAGTAGTCTGGTGGAGGAGGACAGAAGTGTCCTCCGCAGCGAAGCTGCTAACCGCTGTCCAGAGACAGCATTGCTGGGTATCACTGGTGCAACTAACAGTTACAGGGACCGCCTCTCTGGAGACCATTGTGGCCTCCCCCCGCTGAACTCTATGTGACAGCGGAGGCGATGAATGCGATCCTTAGACTGAAAGCCAACAACCTGTGGCATCCCAACTTCAGGGTGGGAAGACACACTTATACTACGGGCACGCTGCTGGACGGGCCATTGCTACAAATGCCCACGGACAGCATGGCACCCGAAATTATCTTCACTGAAAAGGTGAAAATCTCCATACCGAACAGAGACCAGGCACGTAGTGAGATCACTGCTAACGAAAACTGGTACACGGATGGATCAAATCCAGCCAGGGACAGGAGCCGGTATTTGTGGGCCAGTCCTAATCAAAGGATATTCATAAGCCTAGGGAAACATACAACGGTCTTCCAGGCAGAGGTATTCGCCCTTGCAGCCTGTGCAGAAATGATTGTAAAAGGGGGCTACATGAGGAGGAAAATTAATATAATGACTGACAGTCAGACTTTCATTAAGGTAGTCTCAAACCCTGTAACTAGGTCAAAACTAGTTAGGGACTGCAAACAATCCCTCAATGCACTGGCACGAGACAACACGGTGTCTCTGATTTGGGTGCCGGGACATGAGGATATAAAGGGTAACGTAATAACCGATGAACTAGCCAAGGAGGGCTCTAAGAGACACTTCATGGGTCTAGAGCCCGTATGTGGGATTACTAAGGATTCCGCAAGAAGGGAGATCTGGACCTGGTTAGATAAAGAAAGTACAAAGAAATGGAGGTCGGCTGAAGGTCAACTCCATACCAAAACGCTGATAGGGGATGGGGATGGTAGTTTCTCTGATAACCTACTCAAGCGCAGTAAGAAAGAAGTTAAAACCATTACTGGGTTGGTAACTGGACACTGTCCTCTGAAAAAGCATCTATACAACACAGGCCCTGTAAGCGAACCGTGGTGTAGAAGATGCGAACTACAGGAGGAAACGAGTTTACATGTAATCTGCACATGTGAGGAACTGAAGGTACTCAGGCAGAAATATTTCGGGAGAGATCTATTGGAGCCCTCGAAGGTCCTCAAGTTTCCATTGGGCAAGATACTGGGCTTTATAGAGAACACCAAGCTGCTCGAGTGGAAATAAGAGAATCAATAAGGATGGTACAATGAGTACCAAGCTCAAGTGCCCGGACATCAAGTGCCCACCCTAACTTGAATGAATGAATGAATGAATGAACCAGTCAAAGAACCAGGAAGATGCCCGCAAAATTACAGGACTATGTATTACTCCCATTTCAAGAAGCAATAAGTGGACCTGAAAAGGAAAATTGGAAACTAGCCATAAAAGAAGAATTAAAATCATTAGAAAAAAAATGAAACATGGGAGATTGTTGATAAAAATGAGGCAGCAGGATAAAAGGTATTTTCAAATAAATGGGTATTCAAAGTCAAGGAAGACGGCACCTACAAAGCAAGGCTTGTACCAAGAGGATACGAGCAGAAAGAACATATAGGTTTTGAGGAAATTTTTAGTCCCGTGGTAGGCCAATCATCGTTAAGAACATTATTTGCTTTCGCGACAGCTCGGAATTATCACTTGATGACATTTGATGTGAAAACCGCATTCCTTTATGGTGAGTTAAAAGATCATATCTACATGAAAATACCAGAAGGATTCGAAGAAGATGAGACTAAAGTATGTCGTTTAAAGAAGTCCTTATACGGTTTGAAACAAGCTCCACAAAGATGGAACAAGAAATTCATAGAAGCAATGAGGGAAATTGGATGTGAGCAAACTAAGAACGAACCTTGCGTTTTTAAAAATGAAGATGCTTCAATAATCATAGCGATTTATGTGGATGATAGTCTGGAAAGGAGGAGGCAGGTATCAACAGGGTATTGAAAGGATTAAATAAGATGTTTATAATGGAAATATATGAAAAACCCAAAAGTTACATTGGAATAGAAATAATGAGGGACAAATGTGGAAAATCATTGACACAACAAGAATATACGAAAAACATTCTTAAAAGATACAACATGAATGATTGTAAGAAGGCGTCAATACCATATTGCAACGTGGAACCAAGAGATGAAACGGAAGACGTCAAGTTCCCATATCGCGAAGCAATTGGAAATTTACTATACTTATCAACAAGAACAAGACCTGACATTATGCTTGCGGTGGGTATTGCCCGTAGACATATGGAGAAACCTACCAAACAAGATGTAGTATGTGTAAAAGAATGGTTGTGCTGCGACCGAGGTGGGCTTCATCAAAAGAATGAATGGAACCTACACAAGCACTCATAAAGAGAGCATCGAGGAACTGCTAAAGGTTCACTTTCCGTCGGCAAAAATCCTGACTGGTGCTTGTGGGCCGGCCGTAGCAGATCGTACGCCAGAGAAGCCAAAAAGACAAGACTGGAGGCTGGCCGCAGAAATCACGAGACCCACGAGAGTCAAGTGGGCGCTAAGCAGATTTTTGCCTTTCAAATATGCAGGCACGGATGGAATATTCCCTGCCCTACTTCAGAATGGGATAGAGGTACTGATGCCACATCTCGTGAAAATCTTCAGAGCATGTATAGCCTGGGGATACGTTCCAACTGCATGGCAAAAGGTGAAGGTGGTATACCTACCTAAGGTAGGTAAAGTATTCGATCAAACGCCGAAGTCATACAGACCAATAAGCCTATCCTCCTTTTTACTCAAAACTCTTGAAAGGTTGGTGGATAGGTACATAAGAAATACCGCACTGAGAAAACAGCCACTCAGTGACAGACCATACGCATACCAACCGGGAAAATCTACAGAGGTCGCTTTAGATGACCTCAATAGGCTAATTACTAAGTCTATAGAAGACAAAGAGATAGCCATGACGACTTTTCTGAACATCGAGGGAGCATTTAACAATGCTACCACTAATTCACTCATCGGGGCGTTACGGAGAAGGGGCGTCGCGCCGAAACTTCTACAGTGGGTGAAAGCCAGCCTGGAAAGAAGGATAATCACATCCACAATTGGTGAGGCTACCATTGAGGCGGAGGCGGGAGGGGGATGCCCGCAGGGTGGAGTTCTTTCTCCCTGGCTGTGGGCTACCCTGGTAGATGACCTAATCCGGAAGCTGACCGGCAAGGGATTCCATTGCCTTGGATATGCTGACGATCTTACAATAGTCGTCAGAGGGCGGTTTCCAAAGGTGTGGTGGAGCGTATGCAAACCGCTCTCAACACGGTTGACAAATGGTGTAAACAAGAGCGACTATCAGTCAATGCTCAAAAAACACAGGCTGTCACGTTTACAAGAAAAAGAACGCTAGAAGGCTTACAGCCACTAGTGATAGGAGGTGAACGAATTCCATACGTCAAAAAGGCGAAATACCTGGGAGTATGGTTTGATCAAAGGCACACATGGAATTCACATACCCAAAAATTGACCAGCAAAGCCACCATCGCCCTGGGTAGGTGCAGGAGGCTTTGTGGAAAGAATTGAGGCCTTAGCCCCAAGATGACTCTGTGGTTGTACACAAGGGTAATTAGACCCATGTTAACGTATGAAGCAGTAGCATGGTGGCCAAAGGCGCGGCAGGCGGGGGCGGCCAAAGCGTTGGGTGGCGTGCAGAGGTTGGCGTGCCTGTGCGCCACGGGGGCGTTGAGATCGACCCCTACTGCCGCGATTGAAGTAATTCTGAACCTTCCACCAATACACATTTTTGTACAAGGAGCCGCAAGGTCCACAGTACACAGACTTTTACATAGTCAAGTACCGATAAGTAAATCGCACGGGGCTGACTATAAAAAACTGCTAGACGAACTCAAGGAGGCACTTCTTTTAGGAATGCCATGTGATGTCATGGTTTAAACCTCTAACCTAGATAGGAAATATCAGGTTATAATACCAGATAAGAAGGACTGGGAGGCAGGTGCCTCGGTAAGAGCGAACTCAAACTTGTTTACTGACGGCTCTAAAAGGGATTACGGCGTTGGAGCGGGAATATACACTAAGAAGCCTAAAAAGGCTCTTTCGGTAAGCTTCAGCAAAGACACGACTGTGTTCCAAGCTGAGGTTGCTGTAATTCATCACTGTGTCCGAGAGATAGAAAGATGTACCGAACCGGGTGAAAGCGTCGCTATCTTCTCTGACAGTCAGTCCACACTTAAAGCGATTAGCTCCTCAAGCGTGGACTCTAAGCTGATTTGGGACTGTGTAAACGCCCTAAATGAGGTGGGCACCCAAAGGAAAGTAACCCTAGCCTGGGTCCCCAGCCACTCGGGAGTGAGAGGAAATGAGGCGGCGGACGAGCTGGCCAGGCGAGGTTCGTCAAGGCCATTCGTTGGAGCCGACCCCTCTTTCGGCACTACCAAATCGCAAATTAAAAAATCCATCAATGAATGGATATACAATCAGTCCAGAGAGTGGTGGCAAAAATCACCGGGACAATGACAGGCAAAAGAGTTCCTAAAGGAGCAGAGGCCTGAACTCACGAGAGATCTACTGAATAAAGACAGGAAGACTGTCAAAATGATTGTAGGTCTGCTGACTGGTCACTGTAGACTGAATAGGCATATGTACAACATAGGCCTGGCAGTTTATGCAACCTGCAGATACTGCCAAGAGGAGGAAGAAACACCAGTTCATGTGCTGTGCCAATGTGAAGGCCTGGCGAGGACAAGATTTCTAGTAATGGGGGAGGAGAACCCCACAGCTAGTAGCTACATAAAGAAGCCGCTCTCAAAGA
The DNA here is from genome assembly GCA_004143645.1 of Protaetia brevitarsis. Classification (NCBI taxonomy): domain Eukaryota; kingdom Metazoa; phylum Arthropoda; class Insecta; order Coleoptera; family Scarabaeidae; genus Protaetia; species Protaetia brevitarsis. The sequence goes on along the minus strand of RXPK01001696.1, from coordinate 102,788 downwards.
TGATAGGCCTAATTAAGAGGGCAAAATTAGAGAGCGTCCTCTAGGAAAAAAAGGGATCTCAATAGATCTGAAAAGGTAGCAGTGAAACAGGTCGATAGGCCACCCCAATCCTAATCTAATCTAATCTAATCTAATCTAATATGTGTAAAAGCAATACTAAAATATTTAGCCGGAACACTAGGAGAGGGTGTACACTTCAACTCAAATTCAGATGTTACAGAAGTTAATGTCTATTGTGACTCGGACTATGCTGGAGATCGTGAAACAAGGCGCAGTACAATGGGATATGTGATAATGCTAGCAGAAGGACCAATCGCTTGGTATTCAAGGAGGCAACCAATAGTTGCGCTGTCGTCAACAGAAGCAGAATTCATTTCAGCGGCAGAGTGTTGCAAAGAGGTGATATTCATAAAATCTTCATTGAAAGACTTAAATGTGGTTTCAAAAGTTATTTTTAATATTGGCAATCAAAGTACAATACAGCTCATTAAAACGGGAACTTTTAATAAACGGTCTAAACATATAGACGTAAGTTTTCACTATATGCATGAACTCTATGTTAATGACGATATGGATATTAAATACTGTCCTACAGACTCTCAAAGTGCTGACATTCTTACAAAATCACTGAATAAGTCCAAGTTTTTAAAACATAAAGACCCCTTGGTAAAAATGCTAAATTAAGATATCCTGAAAAAAAAGAAAAAGGAGAGAGTGTTAGGGAATATATTTCTTAATGTATGGCAATAACCAGGAACTGTATTCACGTGTGTATAAATGTGTACTAGGGAAGATAGATATAAGGTTTTAAGATGTAATGTATTAAAAACAACGCGTTTTTTCCTATTTTGTATTTTTAATAAACGTTTACAAATAAAGTGTTAGTTTCATCGAACAGGGGGAAATCGAGAATAATACTTGAGAGACGATACTGATCGGTGAAAGTGAATTTGCTCTTGGAGGAATGCTAAAGATGGTGGGCAGAAACTCATATTTCTATTCTTCTTTCTGCTTGTATGATGATTCCTCCACAATGGACTATGAGCCCCAGCCATGGTGGTATTCTTACGGTTAACTGTTTAGGTATTTTCTTTTGATGTTTTTTTTTTTTGGTAATCACCAATGCTTGATATCAATCTTTTAATATTACTTTTACTGCAATCCAATTAAATAAAGCTGTAACACTTACTCAACACCGAATTTACTGAATGAAATTCAATGATTGCACCAATGAATTAAGTTCATTATTTTAATTAGAAGTTTTTGTAACAATAACTAAAATTTATTACGATTATTAATAACATGCATTAGGCCACGCACTTGCGATTAGCATATCAACAAGTAATATTCATAGTATTGATGCATTTCTTCATCCTCTGCTGTAGTTCATACAACTCGCGCGTGGTCATTTAGTAAACCAAATAAAGTTGTTAAAACAAAACTGCTCATTAATGCAATGAATGATTTATTACTTAATAAATTCCGTCGTCATTTAATAAAACCTTTTTCATTGATTGGATGAACTAGTTCTTTGGATCAATTTCAATGCATTATTTCATGTGAACAATGATTCTTCAAGGTGGACTCTGACGTAATCAATGAGTTCTTTCATTGTTTCAGGACCCATTATTGTTTCAGTGTGTTGTCGCCCAGTCTTCTAAAACAACATTTATAATAAATAGCGAGTAAAGAAAGAACCAACAAACCAAATTGTTGTTTTATTTAGTAACAATCTAATAGCATTTAATGAATAATTTCTAATATTAACCATATTTTCTACTTACTTTGATTTCAATAAAAATATGTTCATGAACAGTAAACTGATCTATTATTTATATAGTGGTCTAGTTAGAATTAAAACATTTTTTTTTAACAAAACAAACCTTACAACACCTTTTTCTCCGTGTAGAGATGCCAGGTTGAAGCGTTACTTTTTCCATATGGATTTGTAATGGTTTATGCCTAGGTGTCGACTTCAAAATTAAAATAATTTCCGCTACATCTTCCATAATTACAAATTATTTAAATCTCTTAGTATTTGAAGTGGAAGGAATATAAATTCTATATTAAATCTAAATCCCATGTATATGGAGAGTAAAACTAACGTATATGAATAAAATTAATACCTTATTCTCTATATCTTTAAGGGGAGACAACCTGCACTTAAGTTTTGTAACTTTTTCTTCAGTAATTTAAAATCTATTTTCCACTTGTTTTGAAGAACAATCAAGGATAAAACAAAGTGAAAAAATTAAATTTTAATTTCAATAAACTTCTCCAATACTAGACTAAATTTTGTTATTTTTTTTTTTTTCGTATAAATTAACGCATTTCTCAAAAATGATATTTCAATTGCTTTTAATTACTATCAATTCTTGTCGATTATGTTATATTTAAGATTAGGTATTTAAAGAAACAGAAAATACGGATGTAATTAATTGTAAGCAGGCACGTTAAGAAAATGCCACAAATTCTGCACCAAATACTTTGCTTATTTTACACCAATAAGTTTTGGGGACATTCCAAATCATAACAAGGTAGTACTAGTGTACCTACATTTAAAATATATAAAAAAATTCACGTTATCTAAAACAATTTTGGAAAATGACGTTTCCAATCTTACATACAAAACCCTAATCTTTTAAATAAATAAAATAAAAAGGAGCAATTTAATTTCGTCAAACTTCTGGAAACTTAAACAAATTTATATACAATTTTGTTGTTTTCTCGAATGAATACACATATTTTTTAAAAATTATGTTTCAATTGTTTTTATTACTATCAATCGTTGTGAAATACATTATATTTAAGATTGGGTATTTAAAGCAACAGACAATGTTGATGTAATTAACCACACGTAAACAGGAACGTTAAGAAAATTGACACAAATTCTGAACTAAACATTTTTTTCTTTTATCCTAATAAGTTATAGGAGATATCCCAAAGTACACCGACGCAGCAGTAATGTGCCTATAATTAAAATATAAAAAATATGTATCGTGTTATCTAAAGTAATTTTGGAAAAAGACGTTCCCAAACTTACATACAAAAATATAATCTTTTAATATGAATAAAAAAGGAAAAATTTAATTTCGTCAAACTTCTGGAAAGCTATACAAAATTTTGTTGCTTTTTCGAATAAATACACATATTTCTTAAAAAATATGTTTCAATTGTTTTTTATTACTATCAATCCTTGTGAAATATATTATATTTAAGATTGGGTATTTAAAGGAACAGAAAATGTGGATGTAAAACTACACGTACCTAAACAGGAACGTTAATGAAATTGACACAAATTCTGAACTAAATATTTTTTCTTTTATCCTAATAAGTTATAGGAGATATCCGAAAGTACATCGACGCAGCAGTAATGTGCCTGTAATTGAAATTTATATTTTAATAAAATATATTATCACGTTATCTAAAGTAATTTTGGAAAAAGTCGTTTCCAAACTTACATACAAAAATATAATCTTTTAATATGAATAAAAAAATGGCAGGAGTAATTTTTTTAATTTCGCTTCCTTCTAGAAAACTAGACATTTTGTTTTTTTTTTTTGATTGATTGATTTGAAAAGAATTGAAATTGATATTTCGATTGCTATCAATCCTTATGGATATCTGTAAGGTGATCTGTGAATCTGTAAGCACGCGCGTATACTTGTAAATCAAAAACCTACATTTAAAGACAAACATTCTTTTTTTTTTTTTTTTTTTTGTGTAATTACTCCTCCCATGATGACACTATTCAAATTGAATCGAAAAAAGCAGACCTTTTTTTTTTTTAGTTAAAATAAAAATATTTCCATCACCCCCCTATAAACTTAAGTTGTATACGCGCCTGTCTGTAAGCATGAATAATACATGCTTTCAGATTAACTGTTAATCTTATAGAAGCTACTGATGTATATAGAATTCTATCATAAGTTATATTTGAGATTGGGGATTTAAAGAAACACCACCACATTCGATTTATATACGAAAAGTGGTAGCATATTTTCAAATTGGTTTTGTTAAGGGTTATATGATTTAGAAGGACCATTTTAAAAAAAAAAATATTTTGAAGTACAGGGCGACTCAAAGAAAAGTTACACACCAAAAAATTGGTTGGGAAAAATTAAATGGCACACCCTACATATTATGGCATATTTTGATAATACAGACTAAATAAAGGTAAGTTGGTATTAGGTTTCTTATACCTAACTCAACTCGTTTACGAGATAATTAAGTATTCTTCAAAATGTAGACCAAAATTTAAGAGGCATGCTTGTCATGCATATTTAAGCTAGATATTTTAAACTGTATTTATTTTATAACTAAAGCATTAGACTTGATAATAAAATAAAAGTAATGCAAAAAAATTATACAGGGTGAACAAAAACTTTTAATTTTCGCTATTTTTAAAGGGCAAGTAGCTTTCTTATTTTAAATAGAACATCCTGTATTTAGATTCTAATTTTAACGATCTTTAAGATTGTATTAATGGTTACTATACCTATCTCTTATAGTTTCTTAGTAATTCAGAATTTTTTAAATATTAATTCTTAGGCATTGTTTTTTTTTTGAAGCAGGCTAGGACAAAACTGCTGTTATTAGTCAACATAGATAAACGATATTCATCAGCCTAACTCTTCAACTGGCTTTTCCTACGTACTAATTAAAAGTCACAACTAAGTAAACTTCAGAAATGTACTTTATTAAAACGGATAAACTGATATCTTAAAAACTGGTAATGTTTTAAAAAATGTTCAAATTGATGGCTGTGGTTTTAAATGCAGAGGCGTACTCTTTCTTGAAATGGGTCTTTAGCATCATTCAAAGCATTTGCTGTTATAGATCGAAACGCCATTCTTCTTCGCTCTTTCATATTGTCGGGCGTGGTTGGTGGTATGTCATAAACATTATTTTTATTATAAAAAAAATCTGGGCTCGTTAGGTCTGGAGATCTTGTTGGCCAATTCTAACTATTCCGCCCCATATATTAACAGACCATCGATGTTGACGATTCAAGGTTCTCAAGAACTTGGGATTCTCGTCACCGTAATGATGAAAATTATGGCTATTAACCAATCCGTTGTTATGAAAAGTTAACTCATCCGAAAGTAACACATAATCGAGACAATTTTCGTCATCTCCTAATTTTTCTAGAACCCATAAACAAAATTCAAGCCGCCGATCATAATCTACTTCCAAAAGTTCTTGATGCAGTTGTACATATATGGTATGGGTAAAATTTGTTCTTTATAATTCTTCTGATGCTCCCTCTGTTTATCCCTGTAGTTTAATTTATTTTTCGCTGACTTGTATGCGAATTTTCAGCAAGAGATCCCCATAACTAAAATATTATTCCCTTCATTTCCATGTTATAAGGCACACTTCTTGCACTTCGGACTTGCACTTGTAGCAAATTTTCTAAATGCTTATCGGGATGGCGTCTGCTAGGATATTTTTGCGCATAAATCCTTGATAATATAGCAAACAATTCTCTTCACACTCCCCAATCATTAAAATCATATCAATCCTTTCTACTCGAGGGTAATTTCTCATTGTAAATATTTAAAATGCTTTTTAAACAATGACAAACAACAGTGATGCATACCTGACAAGTTCTGTTACTGTTAAATGCCTTTTGTGTATAATTTTGTCTAAGCCTACTTTTTAAAAAAGAATGGACAGGAATTAATATTTGAAATAGAAAATTCTAAATTACTAATTGTAAGAAAGTATAAGAGGTATAGGAAGCATTAATACAATCTTAAAGACCGTTAAAATTAGAATCTGAACAGGGTAATAAATACAGGATGTTCCATTTAAAATAAGAAAGTTACTTGCTTTTAAAGATAGCGAAAATGAAAAGTATGTTTTTGTTCACCCTGTATAATTTTTTGGCATTACTTTTATTTTATTATCAAATCTTTTGCTTTAGTTAAAAAATAAATACAGTTTAACATATCTAGCTTAAATATGCATGACAAGCTTGCCTCTTAAATTTTAGTCTACATTTTCAAGAATAGTTAATTATCTCGTAAACGAGTTGAATTAGATATAGAAAACCAAGCACTAACGTGCCTTTATTTAGTCTGTACTATCAAAATATGCCATAATATACAGGTGTTCCATTTAATTCTTCACAACTTTGGTGTGTAACTTTTCTTTGTGTCAGCCTGTATAATTCAAAATAATTTTGAAATGTGGTCCTTCTGAACGTGTATATTCTTTAACAAAAAAAAAAAAAAATTGAAAATATGTTACCACTTTTCGTATATAAACCGACGCGAATATGGTGGCCCACCCTGCATAAGCACAAATGTGTTTTATATCCCCAATCTTACCGACGCAACACTAATATACAGGGTCGCTAAAAAGTATGGATACAGTTAAATATTATGAAAACTATTCAACAAAACTTGTTGAAATTTGGTACATGGTTAAAAGTATTTAAATTCTATCGTCTAAGATGTTCTTCAAATTTCTATCTTCATTTGTTCTGGGGATACAAGGCTAACTTGATTTTTTTTAAATGGCACGAAGGGTCAAATTTAATATTTTTGAAAAGAGAATTTTTTTCTGCGTTCTGTGATGTAACACATCCATATCTTATTTTAATCGAAACTTTAAAAAAAAATTTCGAACTAGTAAAATTTTGAAAAATGAAAAATTTTGTTAGCCTTGGAAATGTTGTCTTTATCTATCGTTACTTCTTTGCTGCGTGAAGTTTGACCAAAAAATTAATAATAATAATTAATAATAATTGTAAAAATAACACATTTAATTGAAACAGAACATATTGTAATAAAAAGAAGCTCAAATAAGAAATTACATAATTTGTATGTTAGAAAAGATGTTCGAAATGATTTCCATTTACCTCCTGGCAATAATGAACACGTTGAGCAAAATTTTGCAAAGAATCAATCAAAATATTTGGAGAAATACTGGCAATTTCGTTTCTTATACGTTGCCGTGGTTTGGAAATATTTCTCTAAGTCGTGGAACAATATGTTGTTGTAAAAGTTGCAAATATCTTTTTTTTTTTTTTTTTTTTTTTTATGCCTTTCGGGATCTAAGCCCATTGGCCACAATAACCTAACAACTAATGAAAAAACAAGAGGATAGACAAGGGACACACTTTTCACGTTTCGGGGCCTATCGAAACGACTTCATAAAGACAAACAAGAAACGGCCAACGGATAAAAGGTAACCCCACACAGGAAAAAGAAACATAGGAAACGACGAGAAGCTATTAAATAGTGATACCGGCCTCCTTTATAAATCTAATGATACCTTCGTACACTTTAAAGTTGTTGGAACCAAGTAAGGTCACTACATTAGTTGGAAGTGGAATTGACATTTTTGTTAACTCTTCCATGAATTTCTTTCTGGGCTCCTGATGTTCCACGCAGGCAAGGATGATGTGATCTAAGTCAGCCGTATCATATCCACACTTACAAGTGGCCTCGTCAATAATACCAATTTCTTAAGGTGAGCAGGAAAAATACCATGGCCGAACTTTAATCGGGCAATGGCAGTATAGCAAAAACGTGATACCATTCTCTGGTGATGCCATCGATGAAAGGAAATGGAAGGATGAATAACGGCATACTGTGTCATTCTAGTACGATAGTACGTTTGCCATCGTTCTTCCCATTTGTCCACAAGAAAATGCTTGCGCGCCACACAAAGAACATCCTGCGCGTACACTTTATTCGATGCAGCAACTGGCAAATCGATAGCTGATTTTGCCAGAAGGTCTACCCGTTCATTGGGCTGTATTCCAGAGTGACCTTTTATCCAAAAAAACTTGACTGCGATAACGTTTGAAGCTAACTTGTTAAACAGCGTGATGATATTCCATATCACAGGATGACATCTATGTGGCTGATTGCCTTTCAAAGCTTCTAAAACACTCTTAGAGTCACTCATAATTACAGTACTCTTCAGTTTTTGCCGTTCTATATACTTTAGCGCTTCCAAAATAGCCAACGCCTCCGCCGTGAAAATAGATACAACACTATTTAGTTTAAATGTTTGGCTGAAGTTGTTAGTTACGTCAAAAAAGGCACACCCACATCCATCATTTGACTTCGAAGCGTCTGTATAAATAAAATCTGCCGGAGATAAACTTTCAATTAGAGCTTTGTGAATAAGACAGTTCACTGTCGGCACTCCGCCATACTTTGGGAAGTAAATTGGGAGGGGCTGAAGGCTGTCGAGGAAGTTTCTCACTGACACTTGAATTCTGGCGGTAGCAATCTTAAACGGCGTTATAAAATTATGTGCAGTAACCAACAAAGGGGTTTTCTTTCTGGTCCAATACGAGGATGCTGAGCAATATAAAGCCAAACTTCGTATGTTCTGTACAATGTGTCGGAAAGCATCAGATTGCAAATTTAGGACATATTTAGCTGCGAGGAAATGATACCTCAACTTTAATGGTGGCTCCTGTGCCTCTATATATAACGCTTCCACCGGTGTGGACTTCATGGCACCAACACACATACGCAAAGCCCTATTTTGAATTATTTGTAACCTATTTAGGTGCTTATCTGCCGCAGCTCCAAAGAAATCGCTCCATAATCTAAGCGGGATCGTATACATGCTTTATAAAAGCTTGTTGTCACGAATCTGTCAGCTCCCCATTTGACTTTCGCAATCATACGTAATATATTCAAATAGCGTTCACATTTACGTACTATTTGATTAATGTGACTGGCCCAACCAAGTTTATAATCAATGTGAAAAACCTAAATACTTCACAACTGATTTTACTGGAAGCTTAATCTTGTCTAAAATCATAAAGTTGGTTTCAGGCTGCCTATGCCGAGAAAAAAAGACGATATTCGATTTTGTTAAAGAAATAGAAAGACCGTGAGAAAAAACCCACTGGTTGCAGCATTCCATTGCTTTCAGAAGGGTATTCTTTAAGCTGTCTAGATTTTTGGCAGAAACAATCATACAAAAATCATCGGCATACTGGACAGTTTTAATATGGATATTAGATATCTTATGAAAATCAGCCGTATATAAATTAAAAAGAAGGGGACTTAAAATGGATCCCTGTGCAAGCCCTATTCTGCCAAGTCTAGGACCCACCAATCTGTCACCACTTGCTCTGAGATATATCAATCTGTCCCGTAGAATATTGACAATATTCCTGGCTACTTTCGCTGGCATGTCATATTTGCACAAAATTTCTTCCAGGATATCCAAATTTACGCTGTCGTAGGCTTGTATAATATCTAAAAAAATGCCTCCAATATATATGTTCTTAGTGAGTCCCAACTGGATTTCCGTCACTACATCTGCTACGGCATCCAAGGTACTTCTTTGTCTCCGAAATCCATATTGCTGCGAAGAAAGGATAGCGTTCTTATCAATCCACCATTCTAAACGATTTTTAATTATACGTTCATAGGTTTTAAGAACACAAGATAGCAGAGAAATGGGTCGAAAGGCAGTAAGCTTATTATTATTATCTTTCGGAATCGGTACCACAAGAATTTTTCTTTTAAAACCGGAGGAATAAAACCATCCTTCCACATCGAATTAAAGATTGACAGGAGTAGACTCTTGACTTCAAAAGGTAATATACTTAATAATTTATATGTTATATTATCAAGTCCTGGTGAAGTATCCTTGACAATTTTAAGCGCAGAATTTAACTCGGCCTCTGAGAAAGGTTTAGCTAACCAATGATTGTTGCCATTAATAATTTCTTTTCTTTTATTATTCGCACAAGCTGGTGCTATCGAATCTAATATGGTTTCTGCTTCCTCAACTTCTAAGAAACTTTGATTGCCAACTTTTGCATTGTTAAATTTTTTAAGTTCCCGCCATATTTGCTTACATGATGTACCTTTATTCAAACTGTTACAATAACTAACCCATCCTTTTCTTTTCTTTTTCTTTAAAAATCGTTTAGAGTAAGCCATTATTTCTTGACATGCAATATAGTTCTCATACGTAGGAATCCTTTTGTACTGTTGCATAATGCTTTTTCGATCTGCCACCACTCTACTGCATTCTTCATCCCACCACGGTGGAGAAGGTTTACATTTCGCATAAAAAGGCTTCTTTGTCACAAAACACCGCTTTGCTGCTTCCTCGATAATCTCATAGAAATGTGTCAACTTCTCATGAATTGGTAAAGACAAAACATGTTTGTTAAAATGCATTTTGACATCTTCTTGAAATCGTGAGATATTTTTATCAATGATTTTCCATTTACTACGAGGGAAAATCATAGTATTAGCAGGCTGGGATAACTGCACAGTAATATAGATTGGGAAATGATCCGAGCAATAAGAATCTTCCAACACCTCCCAATTAAGCTTTACGGCAATCGAAGGGGTGGCAAGCGTAATATCCACAGCTGAGCTACCCTCATTCCATCTGGTAACTCTAGTAGAACTGCCATCATTCATAATTACTAGTTGATGGTTTTCTATGGACTTCAGGAGAACATTACCTGCGTTGTCCGTCTTAGCCGAGCCAAATGCGTAATGATGCGCATTAAAATCACCTCCAATAATAAAAGGAGTCGTAATTTGGCCAAATAAACAATCATAAACTTTGCAATCTATAGCAGCTTGAACAGTTCTATATATACTAACACATGAAAACCCCCAGTTTAGGAATAAAAACCCCGCAAATATTGACACCGTCAGGAACCCCAGAGAAGGTTATAGGCACAAACTTCAGAGTCTTGTTAATTAAAATGGCTGTACCACCATAGCCGTCCGCACGATCATCCCTATGAATATTGAAAAACTTAAAATTAATTGTATCATCATAATGGTACCAAGTTTCTGATAACAATGCAATGTGTACATCATAGTTAGCGACTAAACTTTCAATATTCTCCTTCTTAGCACGGGCAGACTGGGAATTCCATTGAATAATATTTAATTGGTGTGCAGACATGTCAATGGTAGTAAAAAAGATTTTACAAAGCACAATCTGCCGTATCCGTCGAGTACCCTTGCGACGCCCAGCAATCTGAATCCTCCTGCGATGTGCTTAACTGTTCCATCCCCACTTCAGGATTACTTTTAATTTTCTTTATTATTCGTTTAATACGTGCTTTAAGGGCGCTAGTCTTGATGGTTCTAACCACTTCCACCAACAAATCAACCAACGAAAGTATATCTTCCGTATAAGATTTAGCAATCAGACATACATCTTGTTTCCCCCTTGCATCTTCCAGAAATCGGCATAAGTTTTCGTATGTAATCACTTCTACTTGGTCTTCCTCAAAAAGTTGTTTAAATTCTGAATAGGCAACGCTTTCGTCTACAACCGCTTCCTTCTTTTTGCGTTTAATGGCCGGTTTAATAAAAGTGCCCCCATCTCCAGCAACCCTAGGGTGCGAATCAAGAGGAGGTCTCATACTCGTATCCTCAGGAGTTGAAAGTGTACCAGACTCAGAAGAAGGTGCTTGCCGTTTTTTTGTAATATCAGACGTAGTTAGACTATCCGATACTACAACAGTTATGTCGCTATTGTCAGGTATTACGGAAATTTGGTCTAAGTCCTCTGCAGTTGTACACGTATTCTCACCAGTTGCCGGTGTTTCATTAAACTGATTCTCATTATCGGGACATTTGGAGGAGATATGTCCAAGCTTTTTGCATGTAAAACACCTAATTTCGTCCGTTGTTAAAAATATTCTGAACATATTATCTTTATAACTAATAACAGTAGATTCCGGCAATTGCTCACCCACGTTTAAGACAATGTAAACCTGACGGCGAAAACTTAAAATGTGTCTGTATCCTTCCCGATTAATACCCGCCCCTATACATCTAATAGGCGAAACTACTTTTAAACCCAATCGTTTAAGTTCATTTTCCACAATCTCATGAGGTAAACAAGGCGATACATTAGAAATAATGACCCGCCGCGCTGGGGAGATTAACCTACGCGCCTCTACAAACGTGTTATTTAATGTTATCCCCTTATGATCAGCCATAAACGATTCAACTACATCTTTTGATGAAAAATATATACAAATCCTGTTATTGGACACACGAGACGCAAAAATTACGTTTCTTGAACCCACAAGTTCCCCTACTCCAACAAATAATCAATTTTTGGGTATCTTGAATTGCGTCAAAAATGACTGCTTGATCGCGTTCCGGAAAAACAAAAGTATTTATATTTCTTTCTTTGACAACGGTTGCAAAGGACGGTGTACTCGTATGTTTAACAGAAGAATTTTCTAGTGAGATATTTGTAACAGTTCGTAATATTTCCTCATCACGTCTACCTCCCTCAACGGAAGTAGGCGCGTGTATAATCACTTCGCCAACAACACTCATGTTTTGGCGTTCTAGCCAGAGCAAGCTCTGTTAAAGGCTGTGGGCCCCCCCCACACACCAACGCGTGCGTGGTGAAGGGGCAAAGTTCACCTCGACACAAAATGAAGCGAAAATTTGTAAAATCAAATTAATAATATCCAAAACAATGTTGTAAAACAATGATTACAAAGTATTCTAGGAAATTTGGACTCACGGTTACCAATTGGAAAACTACATGTTCATCCACCACAATACAATTTCTCAGATTTTACTTGAAAACAACACTATCTGAACACCCGTGTTACTCACACGCTGGCTCTAACAGTACTCGTTGCAAATATCTTTCAGACGTTAAATTGCCGTTAATGAAAAAAGGACCTACGATATTCCGACCAATAATGCCACATCAAACATTATTTTCTGTCGGATGCTGCGTATGAACCTGCTCCATCCAATGCGGATTTCTGTCAGACCAATATCGACAGTTATGGCGGTTAACATATCATTTAGACAAAACGTTGACTCATCAGAGAAGAGGACTCGATAAGAAATACCATCCTGATGTATTCTGTGCATCATAGTTTCGCAAAATTCGGTTCTGCGGTCAAAATCGTCGTCACTTAATTCTTGTAGCAAGTGAATTTTATAAAGATGATATTTGTCGCGTTTCATTATTTTTTGTATGGATCCTCTACTCATGTTGTGGTTCATTCAATTTCATTAAAAGAGTCACTACTTGAGCACAACTTCGTTTTCTGTTGCCATAACCAACCATCATGAGAATTCTATACACTCAGTTTTCGTAAATGTACAATTGTTAAATAAATTATTGCACAACAAGTTTAATTTTTGGCCGAATATGCAAGGTGACAACGTCAGTAACACATTTTCAAGCACTTATTGTTTTTTCACAGATTAATTTATTATTTTTTTTTGCCTTTAAGTAAAAATAAAGGTGGGCATGTGTTACATACTGAATTCAGATAAAAATGCTCCTTTTAAAAATATCAAATTGACCACCCGTGCATTAAAAAAAAAATCAAGTTAGCCTTGTATTTTCAAAATAAAATGATGGTAGAAAATTGAAAGAAATCTCAGATGATAGATTTAAATACTTCTAACTGTATGCCAAATTTCAACGAGCTCTGCTAAACCGTTCTGAAAATATTTAACTGTATCCATACTTTTTAGCGACCCTGTATAGTATACATACATATAAAAAGGTATTTTAAAATACATATAAAAGAGGTATCACCTTATATAGAGTGATTTGGAATTTTTTTTATTTTAAAATATAAGATGAAAATTGTTTTTCCTTTTTCAAAACAGACCTGTCTCCCCTTAAGGGTTTCGAATAGATTATACTTATAAATCTACATCTAAAACTCTGTGGCTGTAATTCAATTAACTATAATCAAACGTACCGACGAAACATCACACATGTATACGTTTCCCTTACCGGTTTATTTATACCTTTTAATGAGGTAGAGCTACGGAATACGTGCCAAAAATTGACGACTTCAATGACGTCATAAAATTATGAAATATTTATGGCGTAGCTTTGGGATACTAAAACCAAAATGTTTACCTTTGTTCTGTAAATAACGTACTTCCTTGTTTGTTTATTCAAAGTGCGTGCATTCCATTTTTTGTTTTTCACAGTATAACCCAGGGAAAACTCAGACAATGATTTGTTAAGTAGTCGACTGGCGGTTCATATACAGTCGTATAAAAGAGTTAGTGTACATTCTTAATTATCATAGAAAACTTCTTAACGCACAATTCTTGTGTTAAGAAGGTATTTTATACATATCAATGAACTGTTGTTATTGCTTATCGTAATTTACGAATCAGAATGAAAACTTAGTGGCCTTAGAACACACATAATTTTGAACGCAAAGGAAATAGCGGAAGCATTTTACTGCCAGTTAGAGAATGATACAGAAGGTGTGAAAATTATGGAATGAAATTCGCAATTTTTTTAAGGAACTTATTTGGGAAAAAAACCTCGTATAGATTAATTTTAAATTAGCATAAAATTGAGTCATAAAATTGTTCCTTTTTTCAAAGTAGGGACGACATAAACAATTTATATACCTACACATACAGTGACCGGTATAAATATTGCAACGTCTGGGAATTTTTTTTTTATTATTAAAATATACTAAAACTTTTTTGGGAGAATAGGTTGTGCAGGTCTAGAAACGCCAAAATTTATTTTGACACATGTCACGTGACCACTAGTATGGCGGTAAATTTAAAAAATATGCCGTCGATCTGCAAAAAGTGAGGTTAGATGACATAATATCCAAAAAAGTTATTCGAAAAAGTTGCTTAGAATTGAATTATGAGGCCACATGCAAATTTTTGTAAACATATTTAAAAAAAAATAAAAATCACAATTCTTCCAAATATTGTTTCATTGAATTACATATTTTCATTTTTTTTCGCTTTTATCAGCTCAACTGCAGTACTATTTCCAAATTGGTTGATACTTAAACAGTTTTGTCAATTTTTGCATAATTAACATAGCGAAAATTGAAAAGTACGATTTCAGTGTGACAATTGTTGTTGTAAGGGACTGTATCTAGTAGCAATAAATAAAATTTTACAAACATTTTCTTTCTAAACCACTTATTGTTAGCAAACATTACTTTTATTGAAAATTGTCATATTTTTTTTTTTTTTCTGCGTTAAAGTGAAATCGGTAGTCCAAACCTGATAACACTAAACATCTAAGCCCTCACAATGTTATTGCACGCACCGAAGGTATTTATGTAGGTTTTAGGTTTCGAAATTACAAAACTCAGTAGAAATAAATAACCAGTATTTTTAGCTAATGATAGGAATACTTAATAAGCAAAAACATTTAAACAAAAACTAGTAGTAATGAACACCTAAGAAATGAAACTCTAAAAATCAGTGGCGGCTCTTGGTCGAAAGCGTAGGGTGTTCACAAAATCAAGAACATGCAAATTTTTAATTAAAATCCAATCATTTTTTTCGTACATGTCCTTCTTAAATTTTCTTGTAAAGTTCTCTAAATTTGCCCTGTAGTTTGCGTCAAATTAAGTTCTGGTTTTGTCTGCCCATACTTTTAACTTGAATTTTTGTTCATAACTAAACGAATTATTGTCTTTCAAATATTTCACAGTAAAACTGTTCGCATCCATAGTTCTTATTTATATATTGTTTAGTGTTTACTTACAATACTACTTTGTTTGTTTTGTGTGCATTTCAGTATCTATTTCATTTCATTACTTCTTTTTTACGTACTATATACAGTCTTTTTTGTTTGTCGGCTGCACCAAAACCCATTAGTGGCGGCTTTGCTTTGTCGGCTTTTTGCAGAGGGATTTAACGACGCGGCGTGGTTTTTAACTGCGGCTGCGCTGTTGCAAATTTATTTTTGTTTTTCTAAAAAAATCAATTAATTATTATTTGTATCTTTGAGGGAAATGTACGTTTTTTTGGGAACAGTTAAAGATTTACGAGTTTAAGTTTGTGATTTTATGTGCGCGAGTTTAATAAACGTATTGCTGTAGATAAAATACCTCAAACGAAAATTTAAATCAGTGTTTTAAATAAAATAGATAGTTTTTTTTTAACAAATATATTGTCTAATTTCCATTTTTTTACAAAGTTAAATTTAAGATATTTATAAATTAACACTAAGTATTTAAATTGTTACAACCATGATTATTGTGTTAATTATATTAACTTTTATCATCTACAATTCTTTGAAAATCTTCTAATACCCAAAACTAAAATATAAAATTAAATTTAATACAGACCTGTATTAATTACTCATCTAAACTGCACGAGTGTGATTAAACATTGAGCACTGGCTTAATATCAGCAACAAATTAATAGATTAATATATTAAAATTTTTAAATCCAAGCAAAAAGAAACAACACATGTGAGCACCCCGATACCTATATCACACTGGCTCTCTCGCTCGCACGTACGAAGCAGAGAGCCAGAAAACAAACAAAAAACCTGGAAACAAATCCGTCCAATACGGAAAAATATAGCAATAGTGAAATAAATAATATAATGTTACATATAGTCACGAAAATTCTGTTAAAACTTAAAGTAAAAAGAAATACACCGTTATCCTAAAATATCAAAACAACTTTCAAATGAAAATAACATTAAATTAAGAAATTTATTCAGATAATTGTTTTTTTAAATAAAAACTACAGCAGTATGTTATTTATAAATAAATAATTACGCACCCTTTGGTTTCATTATAAAACTGTCACCAACAAACAGTATTAGTCTTATGGTAGTACGACTGTGAACGGTGAGTCATTCATAAACAAAACATATATAATATAGTTTATCCGCAAAACACGATATCTGAACGTTGATGTCGATCGATTTGTTAACGTGACTCGAAAACGCAACGAAAGCGGTCACAGGAGCACACCTCCCTAGGCAGGAAAAGTAAGTGACGCTGACAAGATGAAACTGTACATCTTATAACATGTGACATCATTGATAGATGACATTAGTACACTCGGCCCAGTCTGAGCCCATTTATGAGATAATTGCTAATTTTTTAGGTATTAAATTTCAATTAAACTATTATTAAACAATTTTAAAACGACGCGACGCTAACTTGACAGTTCTTAAAAAATATTTGGCAGATTAAGCCTACTATTTATCATGTCACGCACAGGTATGTCTTCATTATTTTTAGACATTTAGTTAAAATTGGACTGGCTGGGAAAAAAATAGTATTCAAACCACGTGAGGAAGGTGCTATTGCAGGCCTCGGGTAAATATTACAAACCGAGCAGAAAGCGAGGTTTGTAATATTTGCCCGCGGCCTGCAATAAAGCACTTTCCTCCCTTGGTTTGAAATATACTATTAATTTTTTGGCAAATAAGCAATTACTACCATTTTTATTTTACCTACTGTTTATTATTCGTTGTTCTCCAATTTCAAAATCTACTTTAAAACCTTCGGTGCGTGCATGTAGTATTATCAGTTTTTGCCTAGCGGTTTCCACTTTAATGCCGAAAACAAACAAGAAATATAATAATTTTCAATAAAAGTAATGTCTGCTAAATGGTTTATAGCAAAAATGTTTGTAAAATTTTATTTATTATTACTAGATACAGTCCCTTGCAACAACAATTGTCACACTGAAAACAGACTTTTCAGTTTTCGCTATGTTAGTTATGCAAAAATGACAAAATTGTTTGAGTATCAATTAAATTTGGAAATTGTACTGCAATTGAGCTGCTGAGAGCGAAAAAAATGGAAATATGTAATTCAATGAAGCAATATTTGGAAAAATTGTGATTTTTATTTTTTTAAAAATATGTTTATAAAAATTTGCGTACAGCCTCAAAATTGAATTCTAAACAACTTTTTCAAATAATTTGTTTGGATATCACGTCATCTAACCTCACTTTTTTGCAAATTCACGGCATATTTTTTAAATTTACCGCCATACTAGTGGTCACGTGACATGTGTCAAACAAAATAAATTTTGGGGTTTCTAGACATGCACAACCTATCCCCCAAAAAAAGTTTTAGTATATTTTAACAATAAAAAAATTTCCCATATGTTGCAATATTTATGCCGATCATTGTATACACGTCACACAGCCAGCAATAAGCGCTTCACAGATGCGTGCATAGTCGAGAAAACAATCACAAATACATCTAATCAAAATCTTCAGGTGAAACTGAATGACCGCAGTTCAGCTGTTCCTACAATATTAGACTGTTAATGTTAATTTTCCCTAGGAATTCAATCTATTTTGGGAAGTTATATGTTGAAATTGTTCTTAATTTATTTTTCTGTTGTTTACTAGTTTCGTATGTTGCCTATCTTGTGTTGCCTAATAAATTTTGTAAAATTAGATATACACCTTTCCTTTGACACCTCATACATAAACATAACCTAAAAAAATCAATGAAAGTAAGTGATATTATACCTAGTAACATTTATTTACAATCTTATAAGCATATATTTTAACAGTTTGCTGATGAATTTTGATTCTAATTGCAATTTTTAATATTTCAACAGAAATCGACAAAACAATTATAAATCAAATCTGGTATCGAATCTACACTAAATTATGGAAATTTCAAATTATTTATGGTTTATTAGTCGCAAATCTTGTGTCTTCCCATATGTATTGGAAAGAGAATGAATTATTTTGTATATGATAAGGAAGAAGAGAGAGAAAATATGAAAGTACTTTCTAATCAGAATATTTTATATTTAAGGATCGTCTTTCTATACTTTTACATGTTTCGGCCAAAGCCATCTTCAAACTGGAATAAATGAAATGCACAATTATGAATATAAATGAGGAAAGTGTTTATTGACATGTTCAAGAATTAATAGGTGGTAAAGATAAATCATGTTGGTATAACGCAAAATAAAATGTAAAATTTAAAACAAGGATACTTAGAGACACGTCGCTTACAGATTATAGATGGATATAAGTCCGATACCATATAAAATATTTGATAATGAAAATCTCTGAACATAAAAATAGTAAAATAGTTATAATTTTAAAATTAAATGTAGACAGCAAAAATAAAATAAAACATCAAATAATAGGAGAGCAAAATAAGAAATTGAAGCGTGTGATAGAATGAGTGTTTGAAATGTATCTGTGAGGTGAAAAATTGTAAAACAGTTTTTGTATGTGCACGAATGTTGTGAGGTGAAAGAGTAATGTGTGCGGTTGTAACGAACATGTATATGTATAGGCCTTGTTTATGTATCTTATAGTATTCCACCGAAGTACCTTCGGTTGTCTCGTAGATGACGCGCGACGTAAATGGGATTTTACATTGGCGCAGAGCGCCATCTAACAAACACCCAATGGTACTTCCAATCGGTGGAATAACTATTAAGATATACGGGGTCAGGCAAATTGTGTGGGAACACCTGATTTTTGACTAAATTATGGGTTCTATTAAAAAATAACCTTAAAAAAAGTTTTTGTAGTATTTTTATTCTAGTCTGTAATATACTTTGATTTCCAACAACTCTCATATGTTTCGAGATATGACGTCATAGATGTTTTTTTTTAAATGGATCATGCTGTATCTTTTCACATTTTCGAATGGACACTTTTCTGAGAAATACAAATGGCTTGGTGGGTATGCGGCTTGAGATATTAAAATAAAGCGTTGGCTATTAATATCTTTAGTTCCATTACATCATCTTTATTTAATCCTTTACCAAATGGACTTTATACGGATGAAACTTATTTTTAGGCAAGAAAAAAGGGTCGGTAAAGAAATATAAGAAGAGTTTTGTTAGTGATGTTTTTGGTTCTTCTTGAAGACTAATAAGAACATTCAAAGAATTATCTTCATTTGTAGCAATTTAATGTCAACTGGATTTTGGTTGATTTTTAACACTTCCAGTTTAATTAAGGGTGTTGCTTAAGACTGTTGATTTTGAAATACTTTCATCAGGAAATATTGCATGCGTCGTAAAGAGCCTCTGCCTGTCTCCAAAACCAACCATCATTAACAAACTATTTTTTTTACGTTCTGTTAGTTCGCTCATAATGAACAACTATTTTAGTATACGGAAACTATCTGTCAGTATTAACTATGACTGTCAGTAATACCGAGTAATGCGAATAATTTCATTTCTGCTAAAAGTTTTCATGGCAGCATAAAAATACGAATATTCGTTATCATATACAGGGTGATTCTCAATATATGCGACAAACTTTAAGGGCTGATTCCTGAGGTTATTTTGATCATAAAAGTTCATATGAGTATATGCCCAAAACGGTTTGGTTTCAAAGTTATTGAATGTTTAATAATAAATTATGAACTATGACTAACACGATATAATATCACAGTTGGTTCTTCAAAAACTATTGTGTGGAGAGGGAATTGTTTATTTGTCATTTCAATATTTGTCAATAGTTGTCAAAGTATTCATTCAGTTTATTGCCAGTTTCTGTTTTCTAAAATGAATTACACGAATGCTAAGATGTGTGATATGCATTTCGTTTACAGTCTTGCCAATGGAAATTCACGTGCTGCTAGACGTCTTTATGAATAACTATACCCGAACCGTATCATCCCGCATCATTCAATATTTGCCCGTCTTCACCAATGTCTTAGTGAAACGGGAAACTTAAAAAAAAAACTGACGACTGATAACGGGCACCCAGCTACAGTGAGAATTCCACAAGTTGAAGAATGAAATTGAGGAATATCCTACTACAAGCACCAGAAAAATTGCGTTTGCTTTAAACGTTCGTCAGGCCACAGTTTGGAGAATATTGAAAGATCAACTGTTCATATCACATTCAACGGGTACAGGCACTTTTGCTGGCAGATTTTCGGCAAAGAGTGGCTTTTTGTCAATGGATGCAACACAAAATCCTGACTATTTGGCTCAAATATTCTTCACCGACGAGGCCACTTTCTCTAGAAACGTGATTTAATAATATGTGATTATTATGAAAATTAATATTTTCATAATAATCACATATGGGCCGAAGAAAATCCGCACGAACTAGTGAATGCCCGTCGTCAACATCAATTCTCTGTCAATGTGTGGGCAGGAATTGTTGGAGATTTGATAGGTCCACATTTTTTACCGATGCGGTTAAATGGCGAGGTATACCGCAATTTTCTTGAAGAGGAGCTACCCCTACTGCTTGAAGAAGTTCCGTTGCAATTAAGATTACAAATGTATTTTATGTATGACGATGCTCCAGCGCATTTTAGTTTAGTTGCTCGCGAGTTTTTAGACAATACGTATCCAGATCGGTGGATAGGACGGGGAGGCCCACAACCGTGGCCTCCTCGGTCTCCAGACTTAAATTCTTTGAATTTTTTTCTCTGGGGTTACCTTAAATCATTAGTTTATACGACTCCCATTGTAAATATCGATGAACTGAGAAATCGTATTATCGCAGCTTTTCAAACAATTCGAAATACCCCTGGTATTTTAGAACGGACTCGGCGGTCAATACGACGGAGGATAGAAGCTTGTATAATAATAAGTTAATTTTGTTTTACTAATTATTTTGTTAATTTATAATAAAAACATTAATTATGTTAACTTACTATTAAACATTGTACAACTTTAGAACTAAGCGATTTTGGACATATGTTCTTATGAACTTTTATGATCAAAATAACCCCAGGAATCAGTGCTTAAAGTTTCTCGCATATATTGAGAATCACCCTGTATATCTGACAAAAAGATTTTAATAACCAACGCTTTTATTTTAATATCTCAAGCTGCACACCCATTAAACCGTATATCACTGTAATTCTTAAAAAGGTGTCTATCCGAAAATGTGAAAAGATACAGGGTGATCCATTTAAAAAAAACTACCGATGACGTTATATCTCGAAACATCTGATAGTTATTGGAAATCATAGTATGTCACAGAGTAGAATAAAAACAATACAACAACTTTTCTTAAGGCTATTTTTTAATAGAACCCATAATTTAGCCAGAAGTCAGATGCTCCCACACATTTGCCTAACCCTGTATAAACAAGAGTATAGGCTATTTGTTGATTAAAAATATGAAGGATCGGAAATTTTATTAGAAAGTGATGGTAGGATCATATTGATGTCATATATGTAAATAAGAGAAAATAGGGATGTGTGTATTTAATATTTGTTGGTTTAATAATGTAAAATTATTATTTGACTAAATTTGTGAATATTATATGCCTCCAAAGGATAAGTTTCATGTTTTTATCAATTTGTATAATACTTATCTCTCTATTTACACAGTACTTTATTTACACGATTTTAAAAAAAAATACAAATTAAAAAGATAAAAACAAAAAGAACTTGAGCATTTTTTTCATTAACCTGGTTATAAAGGCATGGGGATTCGCCGTTCTCTATGCGTTATAATACATACTGTCTATTCATGTGAGTTACATTGCGCAGTAAATGTTTAAATACATAAAGTGTACATCCTGTGCTTTTCTTAATTTAAATATTTAGAAACTCTTATTTTTGGTAAGTGAGAAAATTTATAGTCTTATGTACAGGTCTTGGCATGCCAAAAACAAATTTAAAAACGCAAGCAAAAAGTTATTTCGTTAGAAACCAAAATTAAAATTTTAGATCGTCTACACAATAGAGAAGAGTAACAGATGTTGCTAATTTTTTTTTCCATGATGAAGCAACAACATGAATTATCAGGAAAAATGAAGACTCGATTAGAAAAAGTGTAGCAGCAGGATCCTGTATAAGTTTAAGCACAACTTCATATGTTAGAGATGTTGCGATAGAAAAAATGGAATTCGCATTAGTGATATGGCTAGAAGACCAAACTCAAAAGCGAATACTAATTGTCCTAATTGATACCAATGTCATTACAAATAAGGCTTTAAAAATTTATGAAAAAATTAAGAACGAATCATTATCCACTTCTTCAGCTGATAAATCATTTTTAGCAAGCCAAGGTTGGTTCCAACGATTTAAAAAGAAGACAACTCTCTTCATAATTTAAAAACGAAAGGTGAGCAAGCATCTGCTGACTCGGATGCAGCGCGACAATACCCAGCAAAGTTTGTTGAAATTATTGCATCCAAACAGTCCTGACCAAGTTTTTAATGCTGACGAGTCAGGTTTGCTTTGGGAAAAAAAAATACCAGAAAAAAGGCTAAGGCACACAAATCAGTATTTGGCCATAAGATAGAGAAGGATCGTATAACAATTCTTTTTGTAGTAACGCTTCAGGTGATAAAATAATGAAACCGTTGGTGGTTAATAAATCAAAATCGCTACGCTTATTTAAAAGAATAAATATCAGTAGTCTTCCCGTTTATTGGATGGCTAATAAGAAAGCATGGTTTACTGCTACACTTTTCAGTGATTGGTTTTATAACTTCCTTATACCAGATGTTAGAAGATACTTATTTAGTAAGGGGTTGCCTTTCAGGGATGTGTTAATTGGCCAGACCATCCCCAAGATTTACAACACGAAAATGTGCAAGTTGTATTTTCACCCAAAAATACGACTTCTTTACTGCAACCTTTAGATTAAGGGATAATCTCAACTTTTAAGGCACTGTTCTTCAAGCGAACCTTCAGGTATATTTTAGAACAAATGAAAATAATGAATCTCTTCTGAAATTATAGACGCTTGGAAAACAATTACAATCTTAGATTGCGTTAAGCATGTTGGAGTGTCATATTCCCAGATTAAGCAATGACGCTGAATGCCTGTTGGAAAAAAGTATGGCCAGGGGCAGTTGTAGATGACAATCCTAAACTAATATTGGAGCATGAATATCCTGACAGAATTGAGTTCGCACATACAATGGGAGGAGAAAGTTTCGACGACTTAGCTGAAGCCGATCTTGCAGAACTAATGGCGGATGAAGAATCAGATGAAGATGATTTGGTTAGTATGGTTGATGAAACAAGTGATCCCAGCAAGGAATCTGAAGATAAGGAGTCTGAACCAGTTCAGTTCACAGTAAGTCATGGGCTTGAATTAGAGCGAAAATTAGGCACACATTTAAAGTTGTTTGCGTTTTCCACGATTTTTACATATGAATTGGTTTACACGATTTTCTGAGGAACCGATCTTCAGTGTAAATTAGGGGATAGATGTAATTGAATTTATTTTTGTTTATGTTTGTTACGGTTTTTTTGCTTCGCTTACCTCGAATTAGTTCTCCGCTAGCTCTTTTCCACAGGCTTTTGTAACCCCATTTCATTCTTTTACTTGAGAGATGCTCCTACGTCTTGTAATTTCACAACGTAAACAGTATCGTTTAATTTTTGGCTTTCAAATTTTGTTTTCTTCCCCCTGTTAGAACGGCCTAGCTAGAATTTGTAATATCTTTTAAGTCTCATTTACTTACAGATAGTTTCTTATACTTATAACGGTCTCAGATTCTCGTTTAAATTCCTTCAATTTCAGTGTTAAGCCAGATTTTTGTTGACGTTTTCTTTTTGGAGTTAAGATCTGTTTGTTTTGGACATGTCGGTATTATCGGTTCCCCACGCCTAGATTTGTTCGATTGATCGTTGTTTCATTTAGATCCATTTATTTCTGTGTTTACATCTTTTCGACGTTAGAGGACACCTCCATGTCTTTATTCTGGTTTTATTTATCTGTCTTCTGATTGGTTGCGTGACGTATGCATCCTTCCGCTTCCTGTTCCTTGTTGGTTGTTGTTTAGACGCGCTCTTCCGAGTAAAGCTTCCTATCTTGGGAATTTTGGATATTTTCACACATCTGTGGATTTTATTGGAAGTTTGCTTGAAATAATCATTGGCCGTATCTTCGTTTGTGTTTGAAGTGGAAACTTCGTGTTTATTACGGCGGATGAGCCCGATATTTTGGGATATAATTTGAGAACTACGCGTCTCCAACGCCATTTCTGTATCTTTCTTCTCTTCGTTGAAAAACCTCATTAATAACGGTAAGCAAATCTTGTCACTCCTTCATTTTCACTAATTTTGGGGTATTTGTTGTTTTTAGAGGTTTTTTTAATCTCCCTTAATTTTAATTTTAGAATCTTCCCATCGTTTTGCGTGAAATGTTGAACCACCCACGTGCGGCTGAGGACTTCTGCGACTTTTTAAGTTCTTCGGAGAACCTACCTTCCTTTGGAATTATACGAACCACCTGGTTTCAGTTATTACCGAGTTGGCCTAGAGGCTACGATCTGTCTGTCGGAATAGGAGAGGATCTCTACGCCCCACTAACAGCTGATCGGGGGCAAAGTCAAGTTGCACGTTTCCTTTTTATTATTATTTATCTTTTTCGTGGATACAATTTTTAATAGTAGATAACCACCCCTGATAATTAAGTTTTATTATGTTTTCTTACACGATACAGTAAATTATATATGTTATATCAAGGATCGGAGGGTGCTACATGTTGCTAATTCAGTAAAATAGTTCAACCTTAGTATTCACTTATCTTTTCATTTATTTAGCAAAGTCAAATTAATTATTTAAAACATATCGGCCTGTCATATACAGGGTGATTTATTCACCACTAAGGTAATCGAGTCAAATATTTAGCTTTACTTTAGTTTTTTTGTAACAGTAACGTTTTCTTGAATTTAAATTAACTCTTAGCGTAAGAATTTTCTTTGTATAAGTGTGTGTGAACTGATTGCGTTAGCTAAAGCGTTCGGTGTCCTACCATAGGACTATCTGTTATTTTTACAATATTTTAATTTATATTCATACTTGATAATAACGTTTAATAATACAGAGTATCACATATTTATTTTCTGAATTTTATATCAAGGTCACCAACAACATTTTCCTCCTTTATCTTTTTTGTTAAATTTATTAATAAAATTTTAATTGTTTGTCAATAAATCCATCCTTTTTTTGTATGAGTTTTTGCAAACTGCTTTACCCCTCGATTTTCAATTACACCGTGGATTCCTGCTTATCTTGGGGCATGACAGGATAAGTAATCCTAAGCAGGTGACGCCGAAATTTTTATTCATCTTGGGTTTGTGTTTCTATCAACCCACTCCCTCGCCGACGAGCCGGCTGGCACCCTGCCTAATTGCCGATTATCATCCCACTTATTCGAAGGTTTGTAAAGCGGAAGTGCATCCTTTTCTGTTTTTATTTTGAATTCTTGTCTTGCGATGTTTCACGGTAATCTACCGTCGCTTTCGATGCCGGTAAATTAGGTAACATGTTTATGAAATTGTGTAACGAAAATTCTGTCATTTATCATCGAGTATACAGTTAATTACAGAAATTTCAGTAATATGAGTTTCTAACCTTTAGTTAAAAATGCTGTTTAACAGAATCGACCAATAATTATATTTTAGTCACTTAATAGTTATTATTAGATAAATTCAAAAGCATTTTACCAAATTCAGCATCTCTGTGTTCACAAATCCTAAATGCAATTCATTTAAAAATGCTATTATATTTTTGTTTTTTTTTATTCGTAGATCAAACGCATAGATAAAAATGTCACAAATGTAAATTGTAAAATAATATTTCTGTGGCACGGAACGAAGAACTGCAGACATGATCTCCAAACCAAAATAGTAAATTCGTTAAAATGGTTTAATTAAAAGAAAAACAAGGGAGGACAAAGGAGGCTCGAACAAAATGAGTATGTATGATTTTGAGATTGTGAGAAGAAAAATGTACCGGTTCTATAAAAGAAATGAAGTTCCTATATTGCGTTCAAAGAGCTTGTGCAACTCCTCGAAAGAAAACAATAGATTGCAGTGTTGCGTTGCTACGTTGTCGCGCGCTTTGAAGGAAAACGGCTTTGGATGTCGTATCGGCGAACAATATAGAATCGCAAAGATTGCATCTACAGCAGGATGAATATCTATTTGATAAAAGTGAGGGTATTTAAAGAGAAACGTTTTATTTGCTACTTGGACGAAACGTGATATGACAGCCATGATACTACAGAGAAAGGTTGGGATGATAGTTCAATGTGTTAGAGTCGGTGCATTATTTCATGAGACCGGCGCAGTAACCAGTTTTTGATTTAAAACGAGAGGTAAATATGATAAGAGAAGAAGAAATATACAAAAAAAAATGTTCGTGGTCATTTATAGTTCAATATTTTCCCGTAGGTGCGCTGGCTCTTTGAGTGTTGTATGCGTCAGTCGCACAGCGTTGGTTATTAGTTATCCTTTGTCATTTGTGTCTTGCAGAGTGTTTGAATTTGTATTTGCTGTTTTTCTGTCATATTTATTACATTTTTTTTTAAAACTACTTATAATATTCCAGTTAACTGAAAATAAGTTGATAATATACAGTAATTCAATTTATTATAAATTAATACAAATTCCAATTATAGGTTGAGAACGCTTACAATGACAGAACCATCGACGTCCACGAAGTTGACAACGTCGACACCAACAAAAAAGAAGTATTTGTCAAAAGATGCACGGGAAATCGTTTGGAGTGTGTACAATTACTTAAAAAAGCATCATACATCAGGTAATAGGTCCTATATCTTGTGTTGTGAAAATGAAAATATATTTATATGTCGTTTAAGTAATCTTTTCGGAAAGTGTCCGAGGCAACAACTGTTCCAAGGAGCACTGCAGCACGTATTATTACCGAAGGCAGAAAAATTGAAGCGGGTGAAGCAACCGTGTTTAGAAGTAGAGCATTAAGTTGGCACGAAAAAAATTTAAAGCTACAGGTGCTGAAGAATGGGTAAAGGTGTGTGATTATGTGATTAAAATTGAACAAGACTATATACAGAAAGAACAAATTTTTGATGAATATTGTGATGAATTTATTATTAATACGGGGGATGATTCATCTGATGATGATTTTGATTTTTATTCAGATAACGAGGGCTCCTGAATTTTTATTTTATACGTATTTTTTTGTAAACTGTATATATTTTTTGGTAAATTATATATATTTCCATTTTTAGATAAATTTCTCATGAATTCAATAAAAAAAAAAATATTTAACGTATGCTGTTTTATTTGACATTATTTTTATTGGGAAAAACAGTCATATTGTCAATCAATAAGATATAATTAAACAGAATTACAAAAGAAAAGAACCTATGACCGAAAGATTGCAGCGATGTGGTTGAGGGGCAAGCGTTGAAACTGATATAACAGGCATTTCTTTCAAAAATTATTTCCTTACGGATTATATGTGTATCCGTTTTCCTAAATTAAAGAGCAACCTGTGCGTTATATGTTTTTTGCCATCAGCAAGTGTCACTTTTTGAATATGCTGCCATAGTCAATGTTTTGAGAACGGTCTGTAGCGTATTACGTCACACACTTTGCGCAGATCGGTATCACGAAATAATGCACCGACTCTACATAAATGTTCCTGTCTCAAGAGGGAAAATAATCATTATTGCACATGCGGGATATATGGATGCCTAGGTTGGTGATGTCTTATTGTCTGCAAAGAACATAATAATAATAATTTGAGGAGTGTTATGTGGAGAAGTTACTAGTTTTCGTAAACGTAACACGTAGACTTGCGCGGTCGTTGTCCATACTATCTGCTAGGCTTCCGGGCTGG
Organism: Protaetia brevitarsis; assembly: GCA_004143645.1. Taxonomy (NCBI): domain Eukaryota; kingdom Metazoa; phylum Arthropoda; class Insecta; order Coleoptera; family Scarabaeidae; genus Protaetia; species Protaetia brevitarsis. The sequence goes on along the minus strand of RXPK01001696.1, from coordinate 74,482 downwards.
AACCGCGTCCTTTTTGATGCCGGGACGTTTTGACGTCACATGCAGTACCAGTAGAATTTGATTTGAACGTATGATTCAGATGAATGAACACAGATTTCTAAAATGTTGGAATTTTTTTTAACATGGGAGAGGGAATGATTTTTTTAAATGTTTTTTTTTTCCTTTTTTCGAAATATCATTTTTTTAACATTCGATGAGGTGACAAGGGAGGGTAATGATTTTTTAAATGATATTTTTTTCTTTTTTTTTCGATAGAGTAGTCACAATTTAAGAAATACATATTACGTCATATCCGTTTTGGGCGCTGGAGTCGTCGGATGAGTCCATTATGCCAGCTATAGGGGTGTTTGAATTCAGCGGCGTCGTCAGTCGACAATTTCGCATCTGTCAAAATTCAAATTAGTGTCTGTCTCTGAATTTGTGGGAGTTGATTGCTTTTTTACTGTGTGTTATTTATTATTATCTAGTGTTACCTACTTCATATAAATAAGTGTCTTTTTCAAGACATCTCATACTTCGTTTATAGATAGTGGTAAGTTGACTGCATTGCATAAGATTTTTTTTATAGAAATCTCTTTTATAATCAGTTATAAGCTTATGATGGCTGAAACAGTCGCATCAACACCAAAGAAAGTTGGCGTGAAAGGCAAAATAATTCATACCAGGGAAGGGAAATCATTGCGCGTTTATTAAAATTTATGAAGGAAGAAGCTGCAAATAATGCTCCAATAATACCTTTGTACTATAAAGAGAGGTTACTTGCAGCAACGGGAATATCTGACATTACATACAGAAGTATTGTCAAGAACCGAGGATGTAGATGCAGGAAGAAGCTACCTCTTTTAGTAGCCCTGGCAGAAACGAACACGCCCCAGTCCAAAAAGTACCCTTCGTATTGAAGATAAACAAACAATTTCGTACTATTGTACATAATTTTTATATACATGAAAAAAGACGACCTACCAATAAGAGGTACAAAAATATAATTTCCTTTCTGTTAATGTTTATAAACAGCACTATTATTTAATTATAGGAATTTATGAAAAATTCAAGATATGGTATATCCTTCGAAGGAGGTTTGACCACTCTCTAAATGTTTTAAAAAAAGATGGGATTTAAGTATGTACTCATACAGAAAATTAATGTTATGACAGTAAATTTATATATTTATTTCACTTGCAGGTGGCAAAGAACTTCTGATAAACGGAAATTATTGATGGAAAGCTACGATATACGAGCTAAACGCATAAAATATCTACGCCAAACTACAAGGTTACCTCCATGAAAATAGACCAATAGTATTACGATGAGTCATACATTCATGATTCCCATACACAGCCGAAGGAATGAAGATGAAAGCACCATTAAATTCTTTTTTTTTTTTTCTTAAAGGTGCAAAAATCAGGTGACTATCACGATGATATGAATGCGACAATTGTTTAACATGGGTGACAAAACAATTGTGCCTAATATTCCACCTAGAAGTGTTTGATAGTGGACAATGCGTCTTATCATAATGTAAAACCTTCATTATGACCCAACTTCTGGAACAAAAAGAGCTGAAATGATCGAGTGGTTGACGGCAAGGAATATATTCTTTGATTCTAGCTTTACAAAACCAGAGCTTTATGAACTAATAAAGAAAAATAAAAATGAAACGCCACAATTTAAATTAGATAAGTTACTAGCATCTCATGGCATAGTGTTCTAAGGCTGCCACCGTACCCATCCCGAATTAAACCCTAGTTGAGAAAATATGGGCTATTGTAAAAAACTGGTCGCTGCAAGAAATGTTACTTTTAAGTTAGCCGATGTGGCAGGCATTAGCTAGAAACAATTTGCTTCTATAACTCGTGAAAGATGGAATGGGAATCTGTTGTAACCACGTTGATAAATTGTAGAAGACATTGGAAACGGAGCACCTGTTGGATATGATAACAGATGAGGTGTATTTGTTGTGAACACTGGCGAATCAAGAAACTGATGAAAATTTTTATGATGATTGACGAGTATGACGATGATGCTGAGAATACAGTGTCGTGACCTTTTAACTCTTAAGGCACCCCTTAGTTTTTATTTTTACTGTAAAAATAGTTTATTGTTCTTAATCCAGTGCTATAGTATTTTAGAAAGGACTTGTGTATTTGATAAATAATTTCACCATATAGTATCGTTCATTTACTTTGTATTTCATATTTATTCCTGAATAAATGACGATGGTTATTTGGTGCATTATTTTTTGAACATAAACAAATAAATACTAATTTATTTAAAATTAAATATTTTTAAGCACACAATTAAATATGTTTATTTTTACCTTCTTAGTGCATGTTCAGTCATTTCTGTATCAAAAACATTCTTTGTTCATTGAAAATTTACGATGTATTATAAAATTATTATGTAATTTCTATTAACCCAAATATTTTTACGAACGGTTTCCAAAATATTGACCGACCAATAACTAATTTAATAATAATATTAATTATTCAACATTATTATTACATATTAATTGATTTGCTATTTTTCTGTGTAGTAACTTCTGTTACTGGCGTGCATTTGCTCTCAAGCACCTCTGTCAATTTAAATCACCTCCGCCACTGATAGCTTCAGTTGCGTATTCTACGTTGACATTAGATGACGTAATATGTATTTCTTATGTTGAGACTACTCTACATTGAAAGACAGGATGGATTGGAAATGTTCCAAATCATATTTCTTTTTAACATTGGAAGGAGGAAAGGGAGAGCGGAGGATATTTCTTTTAATGATATTTTTTTCTTGTTTTTTTAAACATCGGGAGAGGAGGCATTAAAAATGTTTCAAATAATTTTTTTTTTTGGAAGGGATGCGAAGGGGGGTTATTAGTTTTTAAATGACAATTTTTCTCTTTTTTAGAAACATCGGGAGAGAGGATGTATTAGAAGTGTTTCAAATCATATTTTATCTAACATCGGAAGGAGGGAATGGGAGGGGAGGGGGAATTGTTCTTTTTAATGATATTTTTTTCTTGTTTTTCGGAACATCTGGATAGAAGATGCATAAGAAATGTTATAATTCATATTTTTTCTAACATTGGAAGGAGCGGAGAGGGGGAAATTCATTTTCTTTAAAGATATTTTTTTCGAAATATCGGGAGAGAGGATGCATTAAAAATGTTTTAAATCATTTTTTTTAATAATAGGAAGGTGGAGGGGGAAGGGTAAGTATTCGTTTTTTAAATGTTTTTTTTTCTCGATATATCGGAAGAGAGACAGGACACGTTAAAAATGTTTCAAATCATAAACATTGTCATTAAAAAGCTAATGCCCCTTCCCCTCCACCTCTTCTAATATAAAAAAAAATATATTTGAAACATTTATAATGCATCCTTTATCCCGATGTTTCAAAAAGAAAAAAAAAAATTTCATTTAAAAAACTAATTCCTCCTCCTTGCCACCCCATCCAATGTTAAAAAAATATGATTTGAAACATTTTTAATGTATCCTCTACGAATGTTTAAAAAAAAGCAAAAAAAAATATAAAAAAATTGCCCTCCCTCCTCCTTCCAATGTTAAAAAAAAAATATGATTTGCAACATTGCTGATTCATCCTCTCTCCCGATGTTTCGCAAAAAAGAAAATTATCATTTAAACCAGTCACTCCCTTCCCCCTCTCATCTTTACCAACGCTAAAAAAAAATTCCGACGGCTATCGACTATGGAATCCTGAAAACAACGCAGTAATTTTATCTCGCGACGCAAGATTTGATGGGAGAGATTTCGAATATAAAGAGAAGAAAAAGATATTAGAGGAATGTAATTTTCATCAAGATGAAGAAGAAACTCAAGAAAAAGAACAAGATATACACAGAAAAGAAAACTAATAAGAGCAAAGACAGGAAGAGGAAATGAGAACAGACAATGAAGAAAACACAAGCAAAACAAGATCAGGCAGAGAAACAAGACCACCAGGATACTTACAAGATTATGAAATAGACAACAGTGATGACGAATACGAAGTAAACATAGCATATTGCCTCCACATAGATCCGCAAACTTACGAAGAAGCAGTCGAAAATAGCGAAGAATGGAAACATGCTGTAGCGGAAGAACTATAAGGTCACATGAAGAACTAGGAACTTGGAAAGACCACCAGAAAATAAAAAGCAATCGACAGAAAGTGGGTTTTTAGGACAAAAGAAAATGGCAAGAAGAAAGCAACATTGGTCGTGAAAAGATTCCAATCAGACAGTAGAATATACAATGTGTACTCACCAGTTCCAAGGATGTCGACTGTAAGAATGATGCTAAGTAAAGCTGCACAACAAAATTTACAAATAATACAACTTGACGTTCCGATAGCATTCTTAAATGGAGAGTTATAAGAAGAAATTTATATCAAGCCACCAGAAGGTGTTAAAGTAGATAAAGGAAAGGTGTTAAAATTAAATAAAGCGCTATATGGGCTGCGGCAAGTACCAAGATGTTGAAATGAAAGATTCGCCAAATGTACATGTTATAGGAGAAGGCTTCGCGCAATTGCATTATGATTTTTGTTTATATTTTAAGGAATATATCTGGATATTCATATGGGTTGACGACATAATTGTAATGGGAAACAACATAACAAGAATACTAGAAAAGTTAAAGACAAGAATTTAAAGTCAGAAATTTAGGAGAAGCAAAAGGATATCTAGGAATGGAAATCACACGAGAAAAGGGCAAAATTACAATAAAACAAGAAAAACTTATTGGACCGAAGTTTAAACAAAATCGGAATGCAAGAATGTAAAGGAGCAAAAAACACCATGGAACAAACTTTGTATATATATATAAGAGGAAATCATAAACAACGTAGCCTATAGAGAGCTGATAGGATGTCTCACGTATTTATCAACAACAACAAGACCGGATACTACCTTCGCAACCCCTTTTCTCAGTAAGTACTTAGACAAACCTACATAAACGTTATGGATAGCAGCAAAAGAGAGTTCTAAGATATTTGAAGCAAACCTCGAAAGTAAGTCTCATATATGAAACGAAGGAGAAAAGGATTTATTAGCATATAGTGATGCAGATTGGAGAAGCAACAAAAAGGATAGAAAAAGTGTAGGTGGATGCGCCGTATTCCATTATAATAATTTAATTTCATGGTTCTCAAAGAAGCAAAGTACTGTCTCTTTATCGAGGCTACTGTATTATATTTTTGTTATTAAAAATCATAGGGAAGTTATTTTGTTAGAGTAGGATCATTTCAATTGTATGGAACCCATATAGTACTTAGAATAGGTAGCCTCGTGTAGTACCTTTTTTAGGTGGAGCACGGGGTTAGGATGATTTGTAATAATTTAGTTTTCATAAATAAAGTGTCTCTTTATCGTCCGCAGAGTGTTACCTAATTTACCGGCACCGAAAGCGACGGTAGAGTACCGTGAAAAATCGCGAGGCAAGAATTCAAAATAAAAACAGAAAGGGTGATGCACTTCGCTTTACAAACTTCGAATGAGAGGGAATGATATTCGGCATCATGCAGGGTGCCAGTCGGCGAGGGAGTGGGTTGATAATAACACAAACCCAAAGATAGATAATAAATTTCGGCGGCCACCTGCTTAGGATTACTTATCCCGTCATGCCCCAGATAAAGCAGGAAATCCTGCTAAATGAAAATCGAGGGGTAAAGCGGTCTGCAAAATCACATACAATAAATAAAAATAAAAGGATGGATTTACTAACAAAACAATTAAAATTTTATTGTTAAATTTTAACATATAATTAAAAAAAAAAGTAAATGCTATTGTTGCATTTTGGGAAAAAAAACAAAAAAAAGGAGTTATGCGATACGACCTCGCTGTATAAATATAGCCGGTATCGCGACGTAATTAGTAAATATCGTGATAGAAACAGATTGTCCTATGGGTAGGACGCGAACGCCTAACGCTTCACGTTCAGCTCACACGAATTTGTACAAACAAAATGATCTTATAAGTACAAAATTGATCTCGATATTCAACAAATCGTTGCTACGGTTACAAAAGCACAAAAATAGAACTAAATATTTGAATTGACTACGTCCAAAGTGAATAAATCACCCTGTATATGCCAAGCCGATATTCAATCGGTTGATGTTTGAACAATTGAATCGAATTTGGTGAGTAAATGAAAAAAAAAGAGTAAATGATAAGGTAAATGAATATCTCTATTAAATCTAAACTATTTTACTGAATTAGCGGTAGGTAGCACCCTCCGATCCTAGATACAACATATGAAATTTACTGTATCGTGAAGGAAAACACAAAAAAAACTAAATGATCGGGGGTGGTTTCCTATTATATACGCGAAAAGATTACAAATAAAAAAAGAGAACGTGCAACTTAGCTTTAGCCCTATCGGGCAGTCTGAACGTAGCCTCTAGGACTTATTCGGCCTCGACCGAAGCAGGTGGTCCAAAACACTTCCAGAGGAGGTTGGTTCTCCGAAGAACTCAAAAGGCCGCGGAAGTTCTCAGCCGCACGTAGATAATTCGGAACCTCTCACAAGACGAGGGGAAAATTCCACGGTTAAAAATAAGGGGGATGAAGAAAGACCTCGTTAAATAACGAGGTTTTTCGACGAAGAGAAGAAACAAGATACAGAAATGGCGTTGGAGGAACGCGTGGTTCTCACAATTATATCCAAAGTATCAGGCACCTCGCCGTAATAATCGCGAAGAGTTTCACTTCAAACACAAACGAAGATACGGCCAATGATTATTTCAAGAATCTTCCAATAAAAAACAAGATTTTGTGAAATATCAAAATTCCAAAGATAGGAAGATTTACTCGTGGATCTAACAACCACCAAGAAGGAACAGGAAACGGAAATATGAATACGTCACGCAACCAATCAAAAGACAGACAATTAAAACAAGGATAAAGACATGGAGGTGCCCATGGTGGAACCGATAATACCGTCATGAAAGATTGTACTGTCCAAAACAAACAGATGCAACCTACCTAGAAATGTCATCCACTGTCTAAACACAGGAATTCCAGAAATTCAACAAAAATCTAAGACCGTTTTAAGTATAAGAATCTATCTGTAAGCAAAGGAGAATAAAAGATTCAAATTCTAGCTTGGCCGTTCTAACAGGGGAAAGAAAATACAATTTGAAAGCCAAAAAATTAAACGATAATGTTTACGTTGTGAAATTACAAGACATAGGGGCATCTTTGAAGGTGAAAGAAGGGAATAGGGTTTACAAAAGCCTGTCGAAAAGGCTAGCGGAGAACTAATTCGAGGTAAGCGAAGCAAAAAAACCGTAACAAGAGGAGGAATATGTTGCGGCAGCCATGACGACTGCAGAAATATTATATCTTAAAGGTATACTAAATAAGTTCAATTATGACAATATCAAAGCTTATTTATTGATTGATAATCAAAGCACAATAAGAATGATAGAATGTAACGATAACAGCAAACGTACTAAGCACATTGACATTAAATTTTATTTTATAAAGGATTCAGTTTAATAAAAACCACATTGTTACGTCATACGCTTCTACCGAAAATAATATAGCAGATATTTTTACGAAGCCGTTAGTTTTGCTAAACATAATCATATTGTTAAGAAGCTAAATTTAAAATAATATTTTTTTTTATTATACACAAACATATTCCAATATTACAGGTTTAAGAATAATTATCAGCGCTAGTGGTATGCTACAGCTCATTACAATAGAAAGCACTCGAAAAAAGCTTTTCCAAATTCCTAAAGTACATTCAACAACATTCTTAGTGTGAATCAGTACTTCGTTCTATAACGCTTCTGCCTAATTTTGCCAAAAAGTGTTAAATTACTCATGGAATTTTCTTACAATCCGATTTGTAGCCCCGGGCCATTGTACCACTAAACCTTCAAAGCAGTGAGTGCATCGTAGCTTCAACAATCTAATATGTGTGCAGCCTATTGCACCTACACATGAGGAATTTGTCTCTCTAAATTGAACAACTGTTTGCAATTTTTCTTTTTCGGTATCTGGAAACTGTATAACATCACGATGCAAATCAATAAAGACACCTGTAACAAGGTGAATAGTTTTGCAAGCTGCTGATTTGTGCACTCCACCAAAATATTCAATTGTTATAAAAAGCTTTCGCTAAATAAACTAAGTGCTATTAATAGTCGCTCTAGTATAGATACAGCATGGTTTCTGAAAGAAGAGATCCTGTAAGCAATCTATTAAAATTGACAGCTTTACTAGTAAACTTTCTGTTGTACACTGCAATGTGGCTCTCTCTGTTTACTTCTATACACTGCAATTTATTTTCAATTCTTTTTAGTAACCACTGAATACATCTTTGACAATCTAAATCTCTTGACAAATTCCTCAACATTGCAATTGTTTATACGAAACCTCCTAATGGTATATTACTTGTCACGATTAACTATTTCAAGTAGGTTGACTAAAACTTCTTAAATGTACTCTTGAGAAGTACTCCAATATGTGCATACTTCTCGTTCATAAATAATTTCAAACTTGGAAATATAACATAGCTTTTTGGTTGTATCGACAACATTCGTACATTTTCCATATTCTATTAAGCTTCTACGAGTGACTGCTAATGACGGATAGTCACTGTGCTAGAGCTTGTTGGCTGCTTCAACCATTCAATTACATTTTAGGAGAATAAACTGGTTTAATACGTACACTTCTCGCAGGAAAAATCGGGACACCAGTAATCCCCAATTTTAAAATTTCTTGGGTGTAAATGCAGCTTTCAGAAAATGATATTCACTTATCAAAGCCATAAATCACTTTTTTGTGATGTGTTATTGGGATCACAGGTAAAGATTAAAAATTTAAACAGAAATACAAATGTATAGAGAAAAAAAGGTTTATATATAAAATAAACACATTGGAGTTTGGGCGGCGGCGTTTTCTTTAGTAATACCCAATACGGAAATATTCATGCAAAAAAAACAACAATAAAAAGGCCTCTTGAATAGACGGCTTCATTTAGAAATATAGTATATGTATAACTTGTTTGATGTTATGTAAAGATAGGTCTTTTTTAAGAAAACATATGGTTAATATACATTATGGATTTTAAAATTATATTACTTGTTAGTGCTACTTTGATATTAGTTGCTTACTTTAGCAATAGACAATATGTCAATCCGCCTCCTGACTTGTGACAATGTGATTTTCACAGATTTATTGATTACACTATTATTGATGCATTACTTATTATTATTGTTTAGTATTCTTAAATATTGTATTAGTTTAAAGAAAACTTTAAAGTAATAAACATCTACTAAAAAAATTACAAAAACAGTTTTAAGATTTAAAGCAATTAAGTTCGCAAAGAAATTATTTTTTTTTATTAAGCCTCCGTTTATTGTATTTTCAAGAAATATATCTTAGTTATCGCCTGTGTAACCCAATGTCTTTGTTGTATGTTATTGAAACACTTTTGGTCTGTAGCACAGGTCCAGACAGTAGAAATGAGAAAATATTAAATGAATCAAATTCAAAAACAAATATTTTAGTACTAACTGAGATTGACGAATAATATGCTTTCTACGATGTTTGTTATGTATATAAATGCAATAAAGTTGTAAATAATTATTGTTAATAAACCTGTGCTACATAAAGTCAATTTGTAAACAAACCAAGTGTTGGCCATGTTTCAAGAAAATAGAACGACATTGGATTACACAGACCATAGGTAAAATATATTTTTTGAATATACAATAAACGCATGGTGAATAAATAATTTCATTGCGAACTTAATTGCTTTAAAATTTTTATAAATAACCTTAAAATTATTTTTGACAATATTTTAATACATAAAAACTTTACAAAATGCAATATTTAAGAATATTAACCAACAATAATAGTTAATACATCAATAATTGTGTAGTCAATAAATCTATGAAAATCATACTTTTCCGGAACTAAGGAGGCTGATTGATATATTGTCTATTGCTAAAGTAATATTGGCGAGCATAAATCGAACTAAGTGACTAATATCAAAGCACCACTAATAAATAATATAATATTAAAAATTCCATCACCATATGTTTTCTTAAAAAAGAATTATCTCTACAGAACATCAAACAAGTTAAATACATATATTATATTTCTAAATGTCTCTATTCAAGAGGCCTTTTTGTTGTTATGTATTCTTTTTGCATAAGTATTTCCGTATTCGGTATTTCTAAAGGAAATGCCGCCACCTGGGGGTAGACACTTAATCGGGAAGAAACTTCGTCAAATTTCCCTTTGGTTTATTGTAATCACGTGGTAATTTGTACAGCGCTGTCGATGGTGCGCCTGTATGCAATTAGAAAGCTACATTTATCGATGTAGCTTTGAATTGTGAATAACTTATAACACCTCATTTACTGCGCTTAAACTGCGTTGAGTCAACAACAACAACAAAATCAATGTTGTTGAGGGATTCGATGGTTTCTTATCATAAACGGTCGGAAGGATATGGCTAGACCAACATGCAAATATTTTAAAGTCTCAATTTTTTTTTAAATATCTCCGGAACTTGGCGTGCTCATATTTATTTTACGCATGTTTATGCTCATGTGGACAAAGTTTAATGCGGTGCGTGATGATAGTTGTAGTAGGCGTGTCCATGCAGTCATGCCGTCCATGTTTTACGTTGATGATTATTTTGTTGTTATCAGTCCAAGTCTTATAGTTATTATTGGGTTATAGTTCGTTTTTAGTTTAACTTTGTGCGTTATTTATTCTCATTACGACTATTATAGAAACCCAGTGGCATTTGTATTTGTTGTATTAAAGTGATTAACGATTTATTTCGAACAAAGGTCAGTGCTGTAAAATGGCGAACTCTTGAATTTATAAAAATAATATTTCCATACTCAATGTCAAAGATCCAGTAATTCTGCTGTATTCAATTTCCCTAACACTGTGAAAGACACGTCGTTGTGTATAACTTTGTTCAGATACTATAACTTTTATAAATAAAATATCTTTATATATTATTTTAGTGTTGTATTTATATATCCACATTTTATCATATGTATGTGTATATACCAACTATTTCATTACTATAATAGTATAATTATTACAAGATTGTACTATTATAGTCATGAAATATTTGGTATATACACAAATAGAACTTCCAAATACCAAAAGTATATAAAACCACACATTTGAATGTACGGCCGATTAGTTGTAGTTCGGTGCGCTGAAGTCGGTGGCGCGCAACCTTGTCGAAAAAGTAGAGCGTTAAGTGTCCATCCCCAGGTCGCCACCAAAACTCCAATGTGTTTATTCAATGTATAAATCTTTTTCTCTCTACACATTTATATTTCTGTTTAAAACTGCATTTACACCCAAAAAAATTTAAAATTCTCGATTGCTGGTGTCCCGATTTTCCCTGCGAGAAGTCTACATTATTTTTTTTTAATTACGGAAAAGTCAATTATTTTAGTTATTGAACTACTAACGTTTATTACGGGTTTGAAATACCAACATTAATAATGAAATAAATAATAAAAAATACTAAATAATATGTCATTCGTCAAACCAATCATTAAAACAAAATAATAACTGGTTTAGATGGAGGTATATCTGGTTGCCTACTCGCCAGTTATGAATGCATTGACAATTTGTTTTATAACGTTACACATAGGGAAATTGTATGTGTAATAGAAAAAAAAGTCCGGTATAACTGAATAGTAGTTTCGAAAATGACTTACCCATTCCGAAAATAAAGTTATGTATCATACAGAAAACATAATAACCGCTCTGATATAGGGCACTGTTCATATTCAGAAACAAACCTAAGAGATGTTTCAGACACATATTAAAGAGAGATGCTTGTTGCGGACATAGATACCTACTGAAGTCTACGTGTGCGCTACATGTTGTGTCTGAGACAACAGATAGATCAGATGATACGTAATTGTTGTTTTTGCGATATAAATGTGTTTACTGGGTATAATCTATTTTATTAGTTCAATTTCTACATTTTACAAGATATTATTGTTTTAGGAGAAATATGATATTGATTACAAGAAAACGCAAAAAGTGAAAATTGTTAAAAATGAATTCAGGACAGAAACCTTTCAAGGAACTTTGTAGTTTTTCTATTCAAATGCTTAAGAGTAATGCTATTATTTTATTGATTCAAAGATTGAATGGATTTATCGATGCATCGATGGTGTTATTATAGCTTTTGTTTTAGAACAAATATGATCTATTCGGCATAGAGGACAAAGAGGATTAGATAGTGTGCTCGAGTTTTTAACACGCAACAATTTAAAACGTTACCAATCTATAAATTTATTTTATGTATATATTGTTTTACCAGGTTAAAATTAGTTAATTCTTTTCTAATAAAAGATTGTGGTTATTCACATATCTTATCGACCTATTTTTAGACCTTAATTTTCTGTATGTATGCTTTATTTAGTGTATATTGTTATTATTTGCATATTTTATTGCTTCAATTTTTACATTTATCTCTAAAAATACAATATTTAATGCGTATATTGTTATTGCTTTTTTTTAATTTTTGATTTAAAATAAATATTTATATACTAGTGTTATAGGAAATAGTGTCATGTACATTTCATTTGTTGTATTTTTGGACAAGCAATAAAGATATTTTAGAAAATCGTGTGTTTTTGTTCTATTTTAAAGCATAACATATAAAGGAGTATACTTTTAGCAAACATTAAAATTGCCCGCCAATAAATTTTTAGTACAAGAATAATCGCTTGGCGTCGCTAAACACAGTTCGAGTTAGCGTATGAGGGTTACCATCCTGGTCAAGTTATTCTATGGCCAGAGGAAGATCCAGAATGTGGTTCCAGCCCGGAAGCCTAGCAGGTAGTAGAAAGTTACATACTACCGTCTTTACCTCCAAGACGTATGATTGTTATGCATAATGTTATTAAAATACCTAATGGGTCAAGCACAAAATTTGAAACATCAAAATTTTTATTTTAAAGGAGATTATTCAAAAAACAACTCCTGCAAACGAAAAAAAAAAAAAAAACAGAAGCAATATTTTGTTGATAATGCTGCAATTGCTGCAGGTCACACAGTGTTACCTCCTTATTACTGTATTTTTAATCCAACAGAGTTTATTTGTTTTCTAAAACAATACATTCGTCCCAAAAATACCGCTCTTAGATATATGACATTAAAGACGATTCAAGAAACTATACAACGTGTGTATAAATTGTCGCAAAAGCTACACGTAGCGACATACTTCGTTCGTTTCTGAATCGAAAATCTAAATGGTAAAATATTGTACTATGCTTCATAAGTCTTCACGAGGTTCTTGAAGTTCGGTTTTTTAGTTCCTTAATAAGCGTTTGTGTTCGTTATTTGTCGGTATAGATAGCTGCAATTTTGAATTTAGACGATTTCTTATTCCTGTTTTTTCGTAAACAGTTTCTTTTTGATTTTAGAACCTGGTTCAAACATTTCTTCATAAGCATCCTCTCATGAGAAACAACATTTGGCAACATTGTACGACAATGACTTTGTATTCTAATTTGATTTCAATTAAAACATTACTGTCAAATTTGAACATTAATCTGAAGTGTTCAATTTAATGCAAGCTCTGCTCTTTTTCGTGATTACTCGTATTCTCTTGATTAGTTTTCTGTTTCAGTGTTTTTTATCGTTCTCGTATTTTGTTTTGTTATTTACAATGGTTTTTACATTTAATGAATATGCCGATATGTATATGGTATACGGTTTTGTAATAGAAAGCTAACATGGCAGAACAGGATATCGCGCACGTTTTCCAAACCGGAGACATCCTACTGGAAACGTATTTCGACGCGGACCAACGTCCACGTGAAACTGGTTAGTTTAAGAAAAAAAAAATGCCAAACGCTGGTCGACCTAGACAAGGCGTACATTACAACTGGAAGAGGAAATTCTAGACTCAGTACATGAAGATCCTCCGTCAGTACTCGACAGTTGGCGGTCCACATTCAATATCCGCAGTAATAAGACCGTTCATTTGGTTCTACGTGAAAAACCTTCTTATCCATACTATAAAACTAAAGTGCAGCTGCTCTATGAAAACGATAACATACACCGTTTAAACTTTTGTCATAGTATATTAAATAGGATTCAAGAAGATGGGGACTTTTTAGAGGCGTTCTTTGGACGAGAGTCTATGTTACCAGAGATGGTGTACTCAATACCATAATTTCCACCATTGGGCAGATGAAAATTTCATGCGTTTCGGGAATACGGTCACCAAAAAAGTTTCACTTAATATTTGGCTTGGGTATAATAATCACCGTGTCATTGGGCCAATCTAACTGCACAATCGACTTGATGCCAACGGGTATTTAATGTATTAGAACAAGTTATTGACGAGATGCCATTGAATATACGCCGTAATATGGTTTTACATGCATGCTGGAGTTCCGGCACTTTTTTTCTCGTAATGTGGAGAGTGGTTTGGAATGAACACTTCCCTAACAGGTGGATGGTCGCGGTGGTCCTATCTTATGGCCTGCAAAGGTCTCCCGACCTAAATCCTCTAGCTTTTTTGTTTGCGGTTTCATAAAGGTGAAGTTTAGCCAACCTCCACAAGACACTGACGAAGTATAGGAACGAATTAACGCGGCAGTATTAGCAATGTGTTTACGAAACAGACGGATATCAATTCGAACTATGCGTAGGTAATAGTGTTGCTATCTTATTACAAAGAGATGCGTGTAGAAAATCAAACTACTAATTCTGTTTAATAAAGCTTTCTTATTGCTTTTCCCTATGTATCATTTGTGTATCAATTTGTCATTTGTAATTCTGGTCTTGTCAATTTGACAAGTATTGTAACTACCATTACGGTAGTATGGCGACTACAGTGTTGCCAAATTATGTTTAACTTTCAAGTGGCTCTGAAGAGCCATGAAGCATAGTAACCATAATTGACCATTTAGATTTTAGATTCAGAAACGAAGGTAGAATGTCGCTGCGTATAGCTTTTGCGACAATTTATACACACGTTGTATTATTAATAATATCAGGTACTCGGAAAAATTATGTGCAACATGTAATCGGTATAGAAGACGAGTATTTACAATACGCAAACTTCATTCCAAAATTTATGATCAGTGTGGATGACGATGAAAGCAGTGATTCTGATAACTGAAACAGTATTAAAGTTAGTATTAATGATAAAAAGTGCTTGCACGAATATACTAATTATATATTGGTGTATGTTAAACATATGTATATTTATCCTAAATATGTAATAAATGTATTATACAATCGAACATCAATGTCTTTATAATGGACCTTTGGTATAATAATGTTTGCGAATGCATCCTTGTAAACCACCCGTGCACAAGAGAGATTATACGGGTTGGGTTATATTTCTTTTGGGAAGATCAAGTGTTATATAATAAGTCAAATCGTTATATCTATATGGACAGATTATAACAATTGTGAATAGGTAAGTTGCTCCAAATGGAAATAACTGGATTTTAATACTTTTTTACGGCAATTGTGTTTGGAAATTGTAAACATTTACAAATACCCCTATATAACTACATAAAAAATCATTTAATTGTTTACTAAACTCTATAAAAAGCTAGTTTCTATCGATAATTAAAAAAAACAATTTGAAATAGTTTTTAATAAATCGAAAGCCGTATAATATGAAATAATATAATTTTATCACACCATTTTGTCTCGCTTTCCATTCCATGAAAGTAAAAATTGATCCACTCGAGAATTTTTTCCCAAATAAATTCGAAAATTGGAATTTTATTCCTTAACTTTTACGTTCACTGTATATAAGCAAGTACACAGATAAATACAAGTGCACATAGGGTTTAACAAAAGTTAAAGGCCGAGCAATAACAATTCTTATACAACTACACTATATCGCGTCTTTCAAACTTTTGTCGTTCCCTATATATCTATAGTAATGTATGAGCGTTGGCAATAAATCGATTTTAGTGGACATCAAAGAGAAGGACATAAACAGACAAACACATATAAATGCGAAAGTGGCTGCACAAAAATGATTACAGGTCTAGACGACGTTATAAACATACCGGCGCATTTAAGCAGCTGCAATTGCAATGGTGCGTGGACCTGACGCTTTCTCGCGATACTGAACGCTCTCCTTTAAAATTAGACACGGGCGTCTGGGATGTGCATCGCTCCAATATCCCCCTGTTAGTGTTTGTGGATAGCTGAAAGGCGTTCGAAGAGCTTCTGATTCTTCCTGGTATATTAGACGCTAGACTCTGTTTACAACCTTTCAAATCCAATCTGCAATGACAACACTCGACATGGTATGTCAGGTGACACACTCAGAGACTATATCCGGATAAGCTAGTGAGATCGGCCCATGCTGATATATAAAATTTAAAATTTTAAAAACGTAACGTTTAAGTCACATGGTAAAATGAACAATGACAATATAACACAGTTACTACACGACTGGTGGTGAAGGACCAAGCCGTCGAAGAACCTCTTCATAGCAAGGAAGAGGGAG
Source organism: Protaetia brevitarsis (assembly GCA_004143645.1). Lineage (NCBI taxonomy): Eukaryota > Metazoa > Arthropoda > Insecta > Coleoptera > Scarabaeidae > Protaetia > Protaetia brevitarsis. Next base: position 57,995 of record RXPK01001696.1, on the reverse strand, counting down.
ATACAGCTGCGTCAACTACGCTTGTTAGGAGGTTCGACAATGAAAGTCTTGATGCGGCATTGCTGCAGGAACCGTGGATGGAAAAAGGAAAAGTTGCAAGTTAATCAAGTAAAGTATTATCATTGGTTTAATATATTAGTTAGTCAACGTAAGCATTGTAGAAAATAAAAGTATTGCTCAGGAATTGGTGCACTCTATTGGGTGAATATAAATTGATTGAAAACGCGATAAATATAACACACAGAGAGAGACAGATTTCTGCGTTCTGTCTTTCTGCGGAAACGACGGAATCCGTATCGGGTATGTGTGATTAACTCGCATTGGCGAATTGTGTGGCCGGGGAAAAGGGAGGGTGGATGCACGATGACGTTGTATGACGCACTCCCAGATAATTTAGTGTTTGTTTACATTAGAAGATTAGTATTCTGAGGTCTTCTGTTCATAAAATAAAAAGAAATTGAAAGTATATTTCAAGGCACGTTCTTGTGACAAACAATTAATCGAACAATTTTGTAAATTGAGGTTTTTTCTTTTAAGAATAAAATATTTAAACTTAAAACAACAAAAATCACTGAAAGAGAAAAGTTAAATATAAAGGGACGAAATTTGCCGAGAAAAAAAAACATAAAACTTACTTCTCAATTTTTAGTTTTCTTCGTTTTAAATTAATAAGTTGTTTTGTTAACTTATTTACTTATGTTTAATGATATATAATAATCAGAAAATGTTGTTTTATTAAGAAGAATAAGTATTTAGTTTGATAATATATAATTTGTAGTTCGATAGCTCTTTTATACTTAAAATTTTAATAAAACGCGGATTTTTCGTTCTAACGTATTGCTGTGGCCTGGCACCCCGGTTTTTGTGAAGTCTATGTTGATATTTTACTGAGATCTGTTTTTGTCAATGTTTCGGGCAAATTCCTCTAGAAATTAATATTTTATTTTTAAGTAAGTTTTTGCTAATTGATTTAATTTGTTTGTTTAATTTGTTTATTTAAATGCTCAGTTGGTTTAAATTAATTTCACTCTGTAATATATTTTGATTTGTTCATGTAGTTTATGTCCGTCCTAGAAGAATTCTTCTTCTATGATCTTTGCATTTTATGCGCTGCGTTTAGCACGCATATGTTGTAAATTTTATATGCGACCGTGTTTTACCCAGAGGCTCAGTTCTTTGACGAGATGCCGAGTGAGTACATGTAAATTTATATTGTTAGCTGCCATGTTGTCCTTACATTTTGATTTTAGTTTTGAATTCGTGTTTTTGAATTTATCTCATCCATCAAAGAACTCATTGCTATAATAATTGGTGTTATATTATTGTGTACACAAATTGGATATAAGATCTTTTATTATTTTACGTACAGGAAGATATATTTAAGTTTAAAGAGTTAATTTTTCGTTTTTCTTATATTTTTTGCTGTTTTGTAATTATTTTTAATCATCCTCGGGTAAGGTGAATGGAAACATTGTGCTTGTAATTAAGTTTCCCTATTTTTAGTTCACTTGAATTCTTCACGATTAATTTAGTTTGTATTAATTTTTGAAACCACGTGGATTTTTGTTGTAATAAGGATTATCTTCCTGGACAATTTACTTATTTTGTTTGTTTAAAGGATTTGCATTGTCCTTTAGTAAATTGTAGATTCATGCAGGTTTTGTTTTCGACCAAGACCTTTTGTCTATGGTAATTAAATGTGTTTTCTTTTTTTAAATAAAATTTATGATTATTAACGTCATTCAAAGTTTCTATTCTTTTATTTTTGATTCAACCTTTTCATTTTTTTGAAGTTTTTAAAGAATGTCAAATTTGGCGTTTGGCCCACATTTTATTTTTCATGATTAGTTTAATTGTGAGAATAACCCCGAGATAAATAGTTCTTTTGCGCCCTTTTATTTTTATCCGCTGAGCTAGTAAATTTAAATTTAAATTTTCATTTTTATAAATTCATTTTGCATTTATGCTGGTACCATCAGTACACAGCAGTATATATACGAGAACCTTCTTCTCCTCCTCTCTCCTATTGCTATCTTCGCTTCCCCCGTGTATAGCGGTACTGTCGCTAACTTCAACTGGTGTAAAGGCGGGAAATTTGAAATTTAAAATGTAGCCTACTATAAATCGTTATTTTTTTTTTACATGTATGTACCATTTTGCTTTACTTTTTGACTTTTTCTTAATTCTAATTTAATGTATACTCTATGTATATAGTTTTTCTTATATTTACAAAACATTTTTTACTATACTAAAAATATTATATAAATATAACACAAAACTTAGAACTACACACATATATAGAGCACAACATTAAATTGGAAACTTAGAAAAAGTAAAGTAAAATGGTAAACAGATAACGATTATATATATTATCAAACTAAATATTTATTCTTCCTAATAAAAAAAAAACATTCTTATTATTCTATAATCATACTTAAACTAAGAAAACTAAATTTAGAAACACAAACTTATATAATCTTTTTTTTTTCTTGTTTTCTTGCGTTCTTCAGATTTAACTTCTCTCTTTTCAGTGATTTTTGTTTGTTTTAAGTTTAAATATTTATTTTTTTTTAAAAAAAAATCTTAAATTAGGAAATGTTTCAATTAATGTTTTGTCAACAAGAACGTGCCTTTCAATATACTTTCAAGTTCTTTTTATTATAACAGAACACCCCAATACTAACCTTTCAATGTAAACAAACACGAGAATGATCGCGTGGCGCGTCATCACAGCGTCATCGCGTACCCTCTCCTTGCCCCGGGCCTCACCTACAACTTACGAGGTAATCTTATGTATACGGACGTGATACGGACCTTGACCTTTGGGTAACTATTGCAATTAAATAATATTTTGCCGACACGTAAGAGGGCCATCTTGTATGTAGTAGTCTAACTATAAAGCTTATATTTAAATCGAGATGGACATCAACGGTGTGCTGCCATCTTCCGCTTTTGTCCAAAATGTTCAAAAATGTTTTATACAATTCAATGCTGCATAACCTAAAAATATTTTCGACTGCACAAGCTGTTCCAAATGTAGGAAAACGAATACTTACTCCGTTATTTTAAATGAAACATCTATATATTATTTCAGTTTTAAAGTTTACGTAGAAAATAACATCACTTTATAATAGTTACTACATGTCTAATAATAACAACGTTGATATTTACGCTTTTGTAAAAAAAAATGCTCAACTGTAAGCTTTCACTTAAGGCAGCGTAGTTTGTATATGCATTTATTTTAGACATTTATATTTTCAATACCACCTAACGATGAATTTTCCATTAATTTTTATGTCGGTTTAGTATATGAACTTTATATAATTGAAAAGTCCTCGAATTAGTAAATATGTGTTAGTATCAGATAATAAAATATAAAAATAATGACATATTTTTTTTTAAAAAAGAATAAAATTTAATGATGATCAGCAGAAATAATAATACCTATTTTTAATAGGACAGACCATGACAATTATTTAACCAGCATAACCGTTAAACGTCAATACTGTCAACAAATAATTTTGTATATTATTTAGCACTTATATCTCAGTGATTACTTATTAATTTTTTTCTCATTTATTATATTATATATTTACTTGATTACTTAAATAGTATGTATTTTATTCACAAACCGTTAAAATAAAAGACTTAATGTCTATCTTTTATTTATAATAAAAAACAAATAAACATAAAACCACAACAAAATACATTCTTTAAGGTAAAAGTATTTATACGTTGCAATCTTCTTTAATTATCAAATCAAGACCTTCGAAAATATATCGTCTTTTTCTCTATTCTCGTCTACTTCTGTCTTCTTTTCGAAATTTTGTAGTAGTTTTTTCAACAGTTCTAGCGAAATGGATGGAAATGCCTTCCTCATTCTATTCTTCCTATTTTCCTCTCTTTTATACACAAGTTTCTTTGCGTACCCTCCCAAAAAAGGAAAATACGGAAAATGTATCACATAAAGAAATTATTTTTCGATAGGTAAAACCAAACATAGTGCTGTGGTCTGGCACCCCGGTTGTTGTAAATTCAGTGATCATATTTTACTACGATCTGTCTTTGTCAATGTTTCGGGCAAATTTTCTCAAAAATTAATGTTTATTTTATATAAGATTTTGTTAATTGAATTGATTTGTTTAATTTATATTAATTTCATTCAGTTGTACATATTGCGTTCACTTGTATTGTATATGTTGTTATTGTTTGCGATTTCGTCCGTTGGCGGACAGATGCGTTGCAGCGCACACAGCTGTAGCATTTTATATGTATGCGATTGTTTTTCCCTGAGGGGCCAGTTCTTTGACAAGATGCCGGTGTAAATACATGTAAATTTATTTTGTTAGCTGCCATTTTGGTATTTCATTTTATTTTAAAGATTTATTTCGCTTAATTTTGAAATTATTTCATCCTCAAAGAACTTGTTTTATAATAATTGGTATTGTGTTTTTGTGTACACAAATTAGATATAGGATCATTTATTATTTCAGTTCTGGAAGGTATAGTTTAAGTTTAAAGAGTTAATTTTTCGTTTTTTTTTTTAAATTTTGCTGATTTGTAATTAGTTTTAATCACCTCGGGTTGGGTGAATAGAAGCTTTGTGCTTGCTTTTAGTTTTCATTTATTAATTTACTTGAATTCTCCACGATTAATTTAGTTTGGTTAAATTTGAAACCACGTGGATTTTTGTAAAAAAGGATTATCTTCCTGAACTGTTTTGTCTTTTGTTTGTTAAAGGATTTGCATTGTCCTTTTGTAAATTAGAATCTCATGCAGTTTTTGATTTCGGCCAGAGCCCTAAGCTCATGGTTTTTCCTGCAATTTGTACAAATGTTTTTTTTTAATATAATAAAATTTCTGATTGTTAACGTCATTCAAAATTTCTGTTGTTTTATTTTTGATTAAACCTTTTCAATTTTTGGAGTCATTAAAAGAAAATCAGATTTCTTTCACCCACAATTTACTTTTCATGATTAAATTCAAGTTCTAATTGCGAAGGTAACCCTGAGTTCAATTGTTCTTTTGCGCCCTTTAAGTTTTTTTTTATCCGCTGAGCTAGTTAATTGAATTTTCATTTTTAATTTTCATTTTGCATTTTCTTTGGTACCTTCAGTACACAGCAATAGGTAATATTGTTTCTACTAATCATAGACAAATAACATTTTTTTTCTATTTTCAAAAATCTTATTATTGGTTTCGTATTTTATAAACTGATACTGATGTATGCTTACTAATTACTTCATTTAGTTACATGGCGTTTATATATTAAGCTGACTATGAAAAATTCATTGGATTTATTTAAAAATAATTATCTACAGAATCCTGCATGAGTTATGCTGCTAAATTATTCGGCGGGGGCGGATACGTATTGCGACGCGGGCCTCAAATAATGTAATATAAAGAAAGCAGATCAATCAAAACATGTCGTATTAATAAAGTTGCGCAAATTTTCCTTGTGGAGAAAATTCGACAAAGTGGGCGAACAAATGGGCTACCTTGTGATGCATTCGCATTTTATATCACTACACATTTAGATAAAATATATTTTTTTTACATTTTATAGGAAAAAACAGGTATTGTTGTTACTGACTTGCAACTCTACGGTTCATCTTTATTGGAGTACATGAGTTGGAGCGCACGTTCTGAATACGTACCTGCCGCGCCAGAAAATTTGCCCAACTCTATCGTCACAAATGTTTAGTATGAATTGAAAATGTTTTGCTATTTAAAAAAAACCAAGTTAGCTTGGGCTACAGTTAAACAAATGTTCAGGACAATAATGGATACCTGCGTATAATTATATAGATTTTACTGTTGTATCAAGCTAAGCATGTATGTATGGTATTTAAGATTTAAGTATATAAACTAAATGCATATGCAAAAACTAATATTTAACCGAAAGCTTACAGCAGAGCCATTTTTTTACAAAACAACGCCATTGTTATTGCCAATAAATATATGTATGGTAGGTTATATAAATTGATGCTATCGTTCTTCCTAGAATTTAAAAATGGAATAATACATAGGGTATAAGTAGGTTTCCTACTTTTGGAACACTTGTATTGCCAACAATATCATGAAGTTATGCAGCATTGAATTCTATAAAACTTTTGTACAAAAGACTCTTTCCTAAAATCAAAAATAGAGCTGTAATCAAAGACCTAGTCTTTGATGGGACACCCAGTACATTAATCCTGGTGCTTTGCACCGAACATTTGATTACAGATATCCTTCCAGTCAAGACGCAGGAAGGAACCAGAGGCTAAATAGTCTGCTCGGCTACTTTTTCAGCGAGGACAAGGAGTGCCCACTTCCCATAATAAGTACCCGTAGTGGCATATCGATAGAAAAAGGGGCTCCAAGTATTAGTAGTAGAATGTGACGCAAATGCACATCAATAGCCTGGGGGTACGAGGTAAATTACTTATGCAATTAATTTTTTCAGAAAGGTTGGAAGTGGCCAATGTAGGCAGAGCACCAAATTTCGTCACAAGATCCAGAGCGGAAGTGCTAGCTGTTACGTTATTCCCAGGTATGATGATCGACGCTAAAAGGTATGGCATGTGTCGTAAGAACCATCGTGTTCAGACCATTGACGTACAGGATTTAACCTGAATGTCATTCTCACGGATAGCAAGTATTGAAATCCAAGAGAAACAACTTGGCAGGGATATCTAGCATTTCTCAGGGCGTCAAAACAGTGTGGTGGAATAGGAACCTAGAGAATCTAAGAGCCGAGATTCCTAGGCTGTTGAACAAAGCCAAATGCGATGACAGCTGGGATATATATAAAAGTAAATTGACGCAATGCAATAAAGAAATCCGTAAAGCAAAAAATGGACTCATAGAGAAAGTTCTGCGCGAGGAGTTGGATAGACAACTACTACGACATATTACGAACATCACGTAGGTTAACTAAAAAGATTATTTTTCATTGTTCTTCTTAACAATTGCCTGGCTGGCAGGCTGTGAGTGGCTTGCACGCTTGGCTATCAGTGCGGAGTTCGGGGTTCAAATCTCGCTCTGGTCAATTACGATAATTGGTTTTTCCGTGGTCGTAATGTTGATTAGGAGGGAGATTTGGCTCTGCGGGGGCCTGATAAGCTAAAAAATATAACTTAGGCTACACCCCTCAAAAAAAAATTATTTACTAGAAAACTATAAACAAACATTACGAAGGTAAAACTTTCTGGGATTTAATATTACATATAAAGTTACTTCAGAAAAGAAAAAAGAATTAGCCAAAGCTATGATTTCACTAGCTTCTCCGGTATAGCCGTCTTTATTTATAAATAATACATTGGTGGACGGAAACGTTACAATCCTGAATTAACCTATTTCTTTCCCCTTTTGAAATTCTACATCCACCACTGTTTATATCTACGGTGTTTGAGGCAGTATTGGAGAGGTACCTGCAATGCAATTCTATGTCAGGCACCGATCTAGCGCTGTTTTCCTCGAGACACAGCGAACCGTCCTCTTCGCTGTCAGAGAATACGGATAACTGAGGATGGTGATTGGATACTAGAAACGTGGTACATTCCTGTCGCATCAGTACCGGCTTTGAGCAATTCGATGGTGTGGATGTGCTGCTTATCAATGGACCGACTAGCAAACTTGCCGTTTCCCCTTGGCTACTCATGGTAATGGCTTAATTCTGGAACAAAAAGGAATGAAATAGCATCATTCGTGCACTGTTTATTTTTAACAAGTCGACAGATATGTTTGAAATTTCAATTTTTTTTTTCAGTTTCTGCAGCGAAAAACAAAACATAACTACAAGGACATTATTGTTATGATCTAAGATTAATTTTCTCTGCAACTTCAAAATGTGGATTCATTTTTAAGACATGATATTACCGCGTTAGTTACTTTTAGTAAAAGTCGGCTTTATGGGAAGTGATTTCTCTTTAGAAAATATAGCATTGTTGCTTTTACAATATCTGCAACTGTAGGTACAGCTCGTTTAGTATCGTTTAGTAAACTTAAATTAATAGAAACATATTTGTGTAAGAACAATAGCACAGGAAAGATTAAAAATATCTCTGTTGCAACCATTGAAAACACAACTGCCCAAAAGTTAGTCTTGAAGAACTAATTCGTTGTTTTACTGGTAGAAAGTCTCGAAGAACTGATATTTAGCATACATGTAAAAAAGAAATAGAAAAATATAGGGATATCGATGTTTTATTTTTCCCTCAACATTTAAAAATTAAACTTTCAAAGGCTATAGCCGCATAAGCCAATGAAATCGGCCAAAAAAGAATCAGTAACCTATGTGATTTATTTTTTTTTGATTTTCTAGTATGTTGTAGTAGTTGTCGATAGTGATTATCTGAAGTTCTTTTATGATCCAAACCGTACTTCAAATGAGCTAGAAATATAAAGGGCCTCCCATGATGTTTGTCACCCCACATAGATATTTTGTTGATATGCGGTAGATACCACATATCCAAACAACATGCACAAATTTCATTTCGATACAGGGAGTAAAATAATAATAATAATAATAATAATAATAATAATATAATAATAATAATAAAATAAAATAATGTATTTCGTGTAATAATACACATGTTCTAATCGACAAAATTTATAACTAGAGTATAGGAAAGCAGAGGGCAGAAAAGGAAAAAATTAAATTTTGTCGATTACGATATAGTAATAAGTGATCCAGTTCCAGTTGCCTATATTGGCTACAGTGTAAATAAAAAAAAATCGTTAATGTCGCGTGTTTGACACTTTCATTGTTAATTTGGAGGAATCCATTGAAGAAATGGGTCGCTCAATGCGTTAAATTTGTTCAATTGTTCTACAGCAATAATAATTCGTGCCAAATTAACGACTTTAATGACGCCATAAAATTATGAAATATTTATGGATTAGCTTTGGGATCCTTTTGGGATCCAACAAGTTTACCTTTAGTCTGTAAACAATGTACTTCCTTGTTTGTTTATTCAAGGTGCACGCATTCTGCTTTTTGTTTTTCACAGTATAACCTAGGGAAAATTCTAAGACAATGATTTGTTAATTAGTCGCACTGACGGTTCATAAACTGTCGTATAAAAGTTAGTATACATTCATAATTATCATAGAAAACTTCTGAATACCAAAATCCTGTGTTTAAGAAGGTATTTCATATGTACCAATAAACTGCTGCTATTATTTATTGTACTTTATGAATCAGAATGACAACTTAGTGGTCTTAGAATATACATAATTTGAGCGTAAAGAAAATAACGGCCTCTTAACTTTCTGTATTTGGTCTCCCATTTTTCTTACCCAGTAAATTATGTCAGCCATTGCAGTATGCTAGTACCCTGAACTAATCTGTACAGATCTCTGCTTGGTTGATCGAAGCAATCCTCTGGGTGTATTTTTGGCTCGCTGAAAATTGCCTGTCTTTTTGCGTCCAGAGCCTCTCATTCACACAGAATGTGGTAAGCGTTCTCTGCCTTCTCTGCCAGTGTTAATTCCAATTTTCTGTAGGTGTCCTTTCAGTGCGCAGTCGTCTTCTTTGATGGTTCCTTAATGAATTTGCCTGGTTATTTTGTTCCAGTATTGTTTATGCTTACCTTTTACTCAACTTCTTACCTGCTCTCGTACTGTGTTTTTGGACACTTTTAGAACAGATTCTGGGCTCATATGTGAAGCCATTAATCCCTTCCTTGTTAACTCATCGGCTTTTCCTTTTCCTTCGATTGCCGAATGTCCGAGCACTCACAGCAAAATGACTTTATTATGGCCTGTCAGGCTATTCAGTACTTGATTCCCACACACACACATTCCCAAACCAGTCTTTATTGTATTTTGGGGTTCACTAAAGCTCTCAATATCGCCTGGCTGTCTGTTGCAATATAGATCCGCTTACTTTTATAGGCCCTATGATCGATTTGCAATGCAATATTGCATATGCCTCTGCCTGAAAGACCGTGGTATATTTTCCTAGATGAAGGGTGATCATTGTATTTCTCACCTTACTATAGATTACAGCTCCAGTCCCGTTCTAGTTTTTTTAATCCGTCTATAAACCGGATCCGTTCCCCACACCTGTCTTTGTAGCTAGACTGATTCCAGCTTATCCAATCCGTGATCTCCACCTCAAATTTTCTGTTAAATAGATATGTCGAAATCATATGATCTGATTTCAATCCCAAAAGGTTACCTTCTACATGATGTAATACATAATGTTGCATACCTGCCACTTGGTAGCTCTTGCAATTTGAGACGGTTGACTCTTGCCTCCCCCATTATCACAAGGTAGAAAGGAGGAAAGTATAGTAGGTATTCCATCGCTGCTGTAAGAGCAGTCCTCATTGTGCCTGTTATTTCGAACCACGCAAATATCTGCATCTTGCGAAATTCCGTTATAGCAGTTTGTTGCTACATCTTTGTCCACCATATATTAGATGCATAAGTAATCCTAGGTGACCACTGTGACGTATGTTCAGTACGCCATATTTGATCTTAATCGCCATGTTTTTTCCATGCATTAAGTCAGTTACAGAATGATATTATATAAAGAGTGTAAAAATTATAGAATGAAATTCATAGTTTCTTTAATGAGCTTATTTCGGAAAATGGAAATAGATAATTAATTATAAAATTGTTGTTCCTTCTTTCGAAGTTGCGCGGCTGATGGTCTAGTGGCTTGCATGCTTGGCTATCAGTCGCGGAGTCCTCGGTTCGAGCCCGACGGACTGCTCTCAGAGTGAGGTTCATAGGGTTTATGAGGCATAATTAATAACTCATGGCTGGGCGGATGCCCCAGTAATTGGCGAAAGCTGTTTGGGATGCCAAGGCATGAATTATTATTATAGAAGCGCCATAATAAATTTTTAGGTATATATATATATGTCATACAGCCATCAATAATATATATAATCATATTTTTTTATTTTTTTCTTAAGAGTTATTTACTCGGAAACCATAAACATTGCCAAGTTAAGGCCTTCTGCGATCAATATTATATATAAAGCTACTTCACAAAAAAAAATATTAGCCAAATCCATGCAATGGGACCGAGCTTATCCCGCCTTTGTGTTACAATACTATTTATATTATTTATTTATAATTACTACCTGTACATTTAAGTTTTAACCTATGACATCGATGTTTGTCCGTATGAAAGAAATCGGCAATTCTAGGTCAAACTAACAATCGTATAAATACAGTAGACGCACTGCTGTGGTCTGGCACCCCGATTTTCGCAAATTCAGTTTTTTTTTCTTGTTCATTTCGATCAGTCTTTATCAATGTTTCGCAAGAGTTTCCACAATTTCAATTATTTTATTTTATATAAGATTTAGTTTATGAATTGAATTGATTGTTTAATTTAATTATTTAATCGTTCAGTTGTTTAAATTAATTTCATTCAGTTTTATATTTTTGCGTTTTCTTGTATAGTTTATATTCTAGAAGTTTTCTCCTTCTATGATCATTGTGCGAGGCGTAGCGCACGCAGCTGTAGAATTTTATATGTATGCGATTGTGTAACCCTGTGAGGCCAGTTCCTTGACAAGATGTCGGTGTAAGTAGATGTAAATTTGTATTTCATTGCTGCCATTTTGTGATTTCATATGATTTTACGATTTGTTGCGTTTATTTGATTTATTTCATCCATGAAGGAACTCGCTATATAATAATTGGAATTATATTGTTGTGTGCACAATTTAGATGTAAGATCTTTTATTATTTCGTGCAGGAAGATAGATTAGTAGTTGTAATTCCCTCGTGATAATTTTAAGAGTTTAATTTTTCCGTTTTCTAGTTTGCTGATTAGTTTTGATTTATTAATCACCTCGGTTTGGGTGAATAGAAGCTTTGTTCTTGCTTTAAGTTTTCGTAAATTTTGAGTTGTCCACGTTTAATTTAGGTTGTTTTAATTTGAAACCACGTGGATTGGTTTATTATAAAAAGAATTATCTTCCTGAACTATTTTACCTATTTGCGTTGTTAGGATTTTGCATTGTCCTATTGCAATTTAGAGTCTAATGCAGTTTTTGATTTCGGCCAGAGCCTTAAGTTCATGGTTTTTTTTCTGCAAATTGTATTAACAATTTTTTTTTCTTTTTTTTTTATAAAATAAATTTTTAATTGTTATTAACGTCATTCAAAATTCTGTTCTTTTATTTTTGATTAAACCTTTTCAATTTTTGGAGTAATAAAGAAAGTCAGTTTTCTTTCACCCACATTTTACTTTTCGTTCAAGTTTTAATTTGCGTGGATAACTCTGAGTTTAATTGTTCTTTTGCGCCCTTTTAAATTTTATCCGTTGAGCTAGCTAATTTAATTTTTCATTTTTGATATTCATTTTGCATTTTCTTTGGTACTTTCAGTACACAGCAGCACGTATCAACGTATTTTTTTTTATATTTCCTGTTACATTGATACACTACTAATTGCATTTGTGTCATTACGTGCATCCTAACCAAATATACAAAACGCCGTTATTTGACAATAGCTGACAACTGGCATTAGCCCAAACAAAGGAAACAGTACACTATTGTAACGTTTTTCGGTTCTTAAAACGTTGTCGGGGTTTTAGAAAAACACACAGGCGATATATTTAAATTCACTTATTCTATTAACACAATTACGGTAATTAAAATCTATTAAAAAATGCTTATTAACTATATCACTTAACCACTAATGTCTTTATTTATGTAAACGATATTTATATTACATGTACTACTTCAATCGCGACCGCACTATCGAACTCGTATCGATTGACTGCCTCCTGGCCAACCCGACGCGTTATTTATAGCTGGCGCGAACGTCCAGATTGTTCGAGACCCTTCTAGAACGTCCTCGAAGATTCTGGAGAATATTCTCGAATCTTCGACCCGGTGCTGCCCTCTGTTATTCGTCGTAGGTAGTTCTTCTTCCGCTATGCTAGCGCCATCTAGGGACGCCTACCGGAACCGCCAGTTGAAAAGTTGGCGCTCGTTAACACTGCTCCCTCCTTAGATCTGTTCCGTCCGGAACAGGAACTATCACCTCCATGAAGATACGAAACATTTCTCTCCATTCCTACACGACGAGGTCCGGAAGAAATAGCACGCTACCGTCCGTCGCCTCCCTTCTGCTGACCGCGGTTGTAGCTGCATACTAGGAACTCTATTCCAGTATATCGGAAATTTCTTCGAGCATGTTCCTTACGACCCTCCAGTCCAAAGCCATCCAATCCACAGCCTATTTTTGGCACCCTGATCTTATTGATCTCCAGCTCCAACAGCTGCTCTCTTAAACTTATCAGGCTGTCCCACATCGTCCGGTAGGTTGGCTTGCCAACTGAGGCTTCTTGGTCACAAGTAGAATAAAGCCGTTTCTTTCCTGGCAAGTGCAGAGCCTTGCCCACCTCAGGGTTCTGGCTTCGGAGATCTTGGACACCACCAAATTCTTCTTGAAGACGGTAGCTATCCCCTTGCCCATTCTTAAATCTTGGCAACACAATGTGCTAACGCGCACCCTTCAGGAGCCAAAAACAAATCCTCCTGAATCTCCGTTGTTACACCATGACGCACTTTGCGGCCATTCCCATACTTGTCCATGAACTCCTCATAGCTGAGTTCTTCTTCGGGGAGTCTACAAACTCGGACCATCTGCTCGTCCTCTTGATTGTCCCCAAGATAAGGAGCTAGGCGATTAAAATGCACCACTCTTGCTTTACCATTTGGTTCTTTCTGATGCGATAGATGACGTCATTAATTCGCTTTATCACTTCTGTAAGGCCCGTCCCACGATCGTTGCAGCTTAGGTGAGAAGCCTCGACGTCGCTGAGGATTGAACAGCCAGACCAGGTCTCCAGGCTGATATCCGCCTTCATTCGCTCTGATGTCGTAGTGTTCTTTCATGCGGTCACTTGCTTCATGGATATTCGCCCTCACCGATCGTGAATATCATCCATTCGCCTCCGCAAGTTCGAAACATAGTCATCTCCAACTACTTCTTCATTTGGTTTAAAGCCGAACTTAAGATCGCATGGTAAGCGCAGTTCTCGTCCAAAAAGCACACTAGATGGACTTTGGCCAGTGGTTTCGTGGACCGATGCTCTATACGCCAGCAAGAATAGATGTAGTTGCTGGTCCCAATCTCGCTGGTGGTCTGCGACAACTTTTGATAGATACTTGATAACTGTCCTGTTCATGCGCTCCACCATGCCATCTGATTGCGGGTGCAAGGCAGTTGTTCGGGTCTTGCGAATACCCAATATTTTGCACATCTCTTGAAACACTGCTGATTCAAAATTCCGTCCCTGGTCGGAGTGAAGTTCAAGCGGCACACCAAACCGACTGAAAAGTTCTTTAACTAAAGTCTCAGCCACTGTAACAGCTTCCTGATTTGGTAATGCGTAAGCTTCCACCCATTTGCTGAAGTAGTCTACTGCAACCAAGATGTATTTATTTCCAAATTCCGTCGTGGGAAATGGTCCGGCAACATCAATCGCAATCCTTTCAAAAGGACTGCCAACGTTGTATTGCCTCATAGGGCCCTCTTCCTTTGGGAAGGGCCATTGGCAGCGGCGCAAGTTGTACATCTCCGGCACCAGTCTTTCACGTCATTCTTACAATTAACCCAATAGAATCGCTCTCTGACCTTCTCTATAGTCTTGCGGACTCCAAGATGCCCTCCCGATGTTCCATCATGAAGAAGTTTTAAAACTTCGGGAATTCTTGCTTTCGGAACCACAATCTGAAGTCTGCTATTGGTCCCAGCTTCGTCTTCTAACACTCGTCTGAGAAGACCATTTTCCATTACCAAAGAGCCCCACTGAGCCCAATACGATTTTAGCTCTCGCGAATACGTTTCCCAGTTAGGCCGCGCTTCTTGCATCTTCCACTCCATCACACGCTTCAAAACTTCGTCAGACTCCTGGTCAGCTCGGATTTGGTCTTCAGTCCATCTATCATCTATGACAGTAGTCCTCAAGCAGGTTGCTTCATTTTTCTCTTCGGCACGACAGCAGTGCGTACAACCCTTGGAACAGGGTCTCCTCGATAGTGCGTCAGCGTTTCGATGACTGGTTCCAGGCCGATGTTCCGAATCAAAGTCATACTCTTCAAGACGCTCTATCATCTGGCAACCTGCCCTTTCCGGATTCTTGAAGCGTAGCAACCACATCAATGCCGCATGGTCGGTTCTTAACAAGAACTTCCTGCCATAGAGATATTTATGAAAGTGCTCTATAGACTTAACTACGGCCAACAGCTCTCTCCTGGTCACACAATAGTTGCGTTCCGGTTTCGACAGCACTTTGCTGAAGTAACCGAGCACTTTTTCGTGGCCATCTTGAACTTGGGACAACACGCCTCCGATGCCCACGTTGCTGGCATCAGTATCCAAAATGAATTTTCCTTCAGCCTGTGGATAGCACAAGATGGGCGCAGTGGTCAGCATCTGTTTCAATTCTTCAAAGGCATCCTGGCAGCTCTTCTCCCAGACGTAGTCTCTGCCCTCTTCAGTTAGTCTCGTGAGAGGCTTGGCGATGTTAGCAAATCCAGGAACGAATCGTCGGTAATAAGTGCAGAGCCCAAGAAAACTTCTTATTTCATGCTTGTCCTTCGGAACCGGCCAAGACTTGACCGCTTCTATCTTCCCTGGGTCAACCGACACTCCATCCTCTGATACTACGTGGCCGAGGTAGTGCACTTGCTTCTGGAACAGGTTGCACTTTTTGGGGTTAAGCTTCAAATTCGCTCCTTTCAATCGCTGAAATACTTGCTCCAAATTCTTCAAATGGTCCTCAAAAGATTTTCCTAAGACAATTATATCGTCGAGGTATACCAAGAAGTTTCCCAGGATAGTCCTCTCAGTACGTTTTCCATCAATCTTTCAAACGTCGCGGGAGCATTACATAACCCAAATGGCATGACGTTAAATTGCCACAAATCCTGTCCCGATCGTAAACGCCGTCTTCTCCTTATCCTTTGCCTCTACTTCGACTTGCCAATAACCACTCTTCAGGTCGAGGGTCGAAAATACCTTACACCCACCTAGGGTATCTAAAGTGTCATCGATTCTGGGCAAAGGATAACTGTCCTTCTTGGTTACATTATTTAGTTGTCGATAATCTACGCAGAACCTAGTTGAACCATCCTTCTTCTTCACCAGTACCACTGGAGAAGCCCATGGACTGTTCGATGGTTCAATTACGCCATCCTGCTCCATATCCTGTATAATTTGTTCTGCTTCGGCTCGTTTCGCCAATGGCAATCTTCTGGCGGCTTGGCGGATCGGCTGGGCATCTCCAGTGTCTATTCGATGTCGTACAACATTAGTCCTGCCCCTCGTGTTCCGGTCTTCTGCTTGGAAAAGATCTTGGTAGCGTCCAAGCAGCTGTTTCACGGTATGGCGTTGATGTGTTGTCAAATCCTTGCAAGACAAGTCAATGAAGTTATTCAACCATCTAGGAAGCGGATCTGGAGTTGTTGTTACGCCATCCTCTTTGTTGACAATCGACGACACACTAGCACAACTTCCCAAAGGTACGCCCTTCCTCAGCTTTACTGGATAACTATTGACGTTCATCAGTCGGACGGGCAATTTTCCTCCAGCTTGTATCACTGCCTTAGCAACCAGTATTCCACGACCTTGACCGCTAATCGCTCCCGGTTCCAGCATTAAAACTTGCCCTTGGGAATATCTCCACTCACGCTCGCTTCCACAATGGTTTCACTGCGGCTCGCCACAGTTACTTCTTCTGCCAACACTACGCAGGCCGACATATTCTTGCTATGGTTAAGAATAACTTCTTCTTTGCCAACCTTCAACACTCCTGCTTGCAAGTTCAGTTTGAAACCAAATTCTGTCATTATGTCCATTCCGAGGATTACGTCTTGTTCTATATCTGCAACTACTACACGATACTGGAATGCAGTATCACCAATACGGAAGTGGGCCATCGTCTCCCCCAACACATTGACTGTTTGCCCAGTTGCCGTACGTAGCGTCCACCTGGTTGGATATATCCGGTTCGTCCTTCCCACTGCTTCCGGCCGAAGAATTGTCATTGTTGCACCAGTATCTAGCAGTAAATCTCTCGGTTCCCCATTCACATGCCCATACACGACGAGGTTGCTAGGTCTACATCCCACTGAAGCAACAATCACTGGTGTTACTGGGGCATCAGCTACATAGGTCGACGTTCGCCTCTTCCCGTCGGCCCATTTTAGTTTTCCGTCGGCTTTGGTTTTCGTGCATCGTCTTCCTGGTTGCCTAATTTGCACGGATTCCATTTTCGTCATCAATTCCGTCATCTTTTTCGTTATCATTTCGTCTAATTTCGTCATAATTCCTTTTAATGGTTCTTCTTCCTCGTGACTCCCTAGAACACGGACGCGAGCATGTCCTTTGACCGATTGCTTCACGGCTTCAAAATCTAATGCTTCAGCTAAAGCCTGGTTCCACGTTTGCGGGTGAGCGAGCTTTACTGCCTGTTGAGTATCCCTATCAAGCAGGCCATCCAGGAATTTTTCCACAGCGAAAGTCTCACACACATCTTCTGGTACCGTTGGGTACGCACTCTTAACCAGACGAACGATATCAGCTCCATACTCCTGTAAAGTCTCGTCTGACCTCTGGCAACGATTCTTTAACTGCAAGCGATATATTGGCTGCAGATGTTTATTACCGAAACGCATCTCCAGATGATTAAGTAGCGTTTGGTAATTTTGTCGCTTCGACGAAGGAATAGCCTGGAGTACCTTCAAAGCATCGCCGCGCAGAGCTATTGATAGCATGGCTGCTTTGGTAGCTTCCGTCCAGCCATATACCGTAGCCATTGTATCCAGCAGCGTCAGATAGTCTTCCAAGGGCGTCTTTCCGTCGAATGTTGGCAGGTCACATTTATTTTGAACCGTACAGATGGGCACTGAATTTCTTGGTTCCATCTGAGTGCTTTCCGTATTGGTAGAATTTCCAGTTTCTTCCGTGTTTCGTATGGTTCCAGAATGAATTTGTTCTTCTAGAACCTTCATGCGATCGTCCAATTCTTCAATCATTCTAGATTTTTCGTCGATTCTGTTCATTAATTCGTGTTTTACATTATTAGAACTTTCTATAACTTTCTCTTCTATGTTTTCAATCTTTTTTTCTAATTTTCTAGAATTTTCTATATTTTTCTCGTCCATGTTTTCAATTTTTTCTAGAACTTTCTCTTCTAAATTGCGAGAATTTTCCATAACTTTCTCTTCCAGTTTTCTAGAATTTTCTGTAAGTTCTTTTAGAAGTTCGCCATTACCACCAGACACTTCAAACAAATATGTCTCAGGATCTTCACCAGCTGCTTCTATTGCTCTTCGTAATCTCGACTGAAGCTCGGCCTTCCTTCCACTCGTATCTTCATCCCTTTCTTCTAATTCCCGTTTGAGATCTACCACTTTCAAGTCCACTAATTTACAGTATTTCGCCGCCATTGTTTCTAATTAAACACTATTAGTCCACTAATATATCGCCAAATACCCCACACCTGACACCAATTGTAACGTTTTTCGGTTCTTAAAACGTTGTCGGGGTTTTAGAAAAACACACAGGCGATATATTTAAATTCACTTATTCTATTAAACACAATTACGGTAATTAAATCTATTAAAAAATGCTTATTAACTATATCACTTAACCACTAATGTCTTTATTTATGTAAACGATATTTATATTACATGTACTACTTCAATCGCGACCGCACTATCGAACTCGTATCGATTGACTGCCTCCTGGCCAACCCGACGCGTTATTTATAGCTGGCGCGAACGTCCAGATTGTTCGAGACCCTTCTAGAACGTCCTCGAAGATTCTGGAGAATATTCTCGAATCTTCGACCCGGTGCTGCCCTCTGTTATTCGTCGTAGGTAGTTCTTCTTCCGCTATGCTAGCGCCATCTAGGGACGCCTACCGGAACCGCCAGTTGAAAAGTTGGCGCTCGTTACACTATTTACTTGAAAATGCAGTAGTGTGACTATCTTAGCTCATTTTATTCATGACTTCAAAAGTTCTGTAAGCACATTACTTTCTTTTCCAACAGCAGTACTTATTGTTAGTTAGGAATAAAGCGTCTCTTAAACTGGGCGGTAGCGCCCTCTGCAAGCATTTTGGATTCGTTTGGACGTTAGTTATTTTGGAGGGGCGCTAAGGGAGCAGTAGCGACCTTAAGCTGACATGTTTTTCTTTGTTTTGGTCTTGATCGGTAGGATTCAAATTCCTTATTCTTTTTTAAGAGAAACATGTCTGGTCATTGCAATTAGCTCACTTTGGTTTACTATTAAGAATTCTTTGAAAATTCAATAAAAACAAAATACAACGCATACACAAATCTTGTCCTGACAATGCTTTGTTGGCTTTTATGGTTTCTAAAAAGGGATCTTTAATAATTGTTATCACTTATGACAATATGTCTTTTTTCAGTAGTTTGATATGACCAATACAACCATATATAAACCAAAATTACATTGGTATTTACTGCATTATACGCGCAGCAGTGTAGGGAACTGTGTACGAAGGTTCGAGGAAGGAATGGCAGAGGGCAGTACCGGGCCGAACATTCCTGGTTGTTCTTCTCAATCTCGAAGCACGCAGTAGATATTTCCGGTATAGGTATAGGACCCAGCGGAAGATATAAAATATCGCGCCGTTATTGTCCGCAGTAAGTCAGAAGGCACCAGATGAGTCGTGCGACTAAGAGGACAGTGAGTAGAGATAAATACGTCTGAAATAAATACCCCTGCATATAAATCGTTTATATAAATTAAGATATTGGTTATTTAAGTGATTAATTAATAAGTGTTTTAATAGTAATTACTGAGTAATTTAATTAGTAGTATTTATTTATCTATTATCTATTAATAGATATTTAGCAGACTTTAAGTGTATAAATAAATCAAGTTAATTTAAATATATCCCCGATTTGTTTTCTTTTAAACATTTGTATGGATGTGACATTTGGAGAGATGTTTTAAACAGTGGGGGTTTCTGTATAGGAGCACATGAGCACGTGAACCCCTTAAACAAATCGTCGATTACAAACTAATAAAATCTATTACTCGATCTTAATATATTCGTGAAATATAACACAGCGAAACGAATAAACGACGCGACGTTCCTTTCTATACATATGTATGTACATCGCGAGCAAGCGACCGGCGACGGAGCACGTGCGCCTAGTAGGCGGGACTACGTTGATTTTATCCAACGCCTTCCGCATAAAGGAGGTGGGGAGGGATACGGCAGATTCCATATGAACGGTGCACAAATTGAGTGTGCTTCTGTGCTCGCTTTCGTTGCGTTCTCGGGTCACGTTAACAAATCGATCGACATCAACGTTCAGATATCGTGTTTTACGGATAAACTATATTATATATGTTTTGTTTATGAATGACTCATGTTCACAGGTCGTAACTACCATAAGAACTAATACTGTTTGTTGTGACATTTTTAATGAAACCAAGGGTCCGTAATTATTTTAATTTATTAAATAACATACTGCTGTAGTTTTTTATTAAAAAAAAAACAATTATCTGAATAAATTTCCTAATTTAATGTTATTTCCATTTGAAAGTTGTTTTGATATTTTAGGATAACGGTCTATTTCTTTATACTTTAAGGTTTAACAGAATTTTCGTGACTATATATAACATTATATTATTTATTTCACTATTGCTATATTTTTCCGTATTGGACGGATTTGTTTCCAGGTTTTTTGTTTGTTTTCTGGCTCTCAGCTTCATACGTGCGAGCGAGAGAGCCAGTGTGATATAGATATCGGGGTGGCTCACATGTGTTGTTTTCTTTTGCTTGGAATTTAAAAATTTTAATATATTAATCTATTCATTTTTTGCTGATGGTAAGTCAGTGCTCAATGTTTAATCACACTCGTGCAGTTTAGATGAGTAATTAATACATGTCTGTATTAAATTTAATTTTATATTTTAGTTTTAGGTATAAGAAGATTTTCAAAGAATTGTAGATGATAAAAGTTGATATAATTAACACAATAATCATGGTTGTAACAATTTCAATACTTAGTGTTAAATATCTTAAATTTAACTTTGTAAAAAAAAGGAAATTGGACAATATATTTGTTAAAAAAAACTATCTATTTTATTTAAAACACTGATTTAAATTTTCGTTTGAGGTACTTCAACTACAGTCTACAGCAATACGTTTATTACACCGGCGCACATAAAATCACAAACTTAAACTCCTAAATCTTTAACTGTTCCCAAAAAACGTACATTTTCCTCAAAGATACAAATAATAATTGATTTTTTTAGGAAAACAAAAATAATTTGGTAACAGCGCAGCCTTAGTTAAAAACTACGCCGCATTGTTAAATCCCTCTGCAAAAAAGCCGACAAAGCAAAGCCGCCACTAATGCCCCTTTGGTTGCAGCCGACAAACAAAAAAGAATATATATAGTACGTTAAAAAAAGTCAATGAAATGGATATATACAGTACGTAATAAAAGATAATGAAATGCATACAAAACAAACAAAGTAGTATTGTAAGTAATACACTAAACAATATATAAATAAGACTATGATGCGAACAGTTTTACTGTGCAATATTGAAAGACAAATTTTAATTCGTTTAGTTATGAACCAAAAAATTCAATAAGTTAAAAGTATGGGCAGACCAAAACCAGAAATAATTTGGACGCAAACTACCAAAGGGCAAATTTAGAGGCTTTACAAGAAATTAAGAAGGACATGTACGAAAAAATGATGGATTTTAATTAAAAATTGGATGTTCTTGATTTTGTGAACACCCCACGTTTCCGACCACGAGCCGTCCACTGGTTTTAAACAAACAAAATCATAGGAAATGATTAGTTAACATACAAAAAAAAGAGGCATTATCGAGCCGGTTCATATACAATAGTTCCAGAAGCTACAGGTTTAGTAATTACGGAAATGACTCTTATACATCTATTATTTATGATTACGATTTTACCTGGAGGATATACAGTAATTGGGAGAGTATTATGCTAACATATTTTCCAATAACGTTAAAGGCAAAATTAAAGAAAAAACGGCCGGTTTATGAAGACTACAGTTAGATTTTGCATCACGATAATGTTTCTATCAACTGATCAGCGATTTGTCAACAAGCAGTTAAAAAATTATGATTGACTCCTCTCGCAACTCACTTGACTCTACTCCACACCACTTTCATTTATTTCCTGAAGTCAAGAAAGAATTTAAGGTTCCACCAACATAGTGGTGGGTATGCTAAACATATACACTCAAAAATTAACATCTCAGATGTATTTGGGAAGAATAAAACGATGGGACTAGCAAGAGAAGTAGATACTTTGAATGATTAATGTTAATCAAGTTCTCTTAAACAAATGTTTCACTTTTGTACTACAGCACCAGTCTTGTTATTTTCTGATATATCTTCGTAAACGACCGCCTTAGTAACGCCACTGAAAATATTATTATTGGATGGTTTTCCGGTTGAATAATATTAAACTCAGTGTGTTTTCTCAGAAAACATCATTACTACGTTATGGAATATATATTATTATGATACTAATTTAAATAATTATTCATTGTGAAGGCAGTAATAACACACACAATTTAAGCGATGCCTTATTCCTACTTAAAAGGAAACATGAATGGGTTAGCAGCAGTATTGTAGACCGTATATGTGTAAGGAGTAATCGATACGATAAATGATTGAAACACAATCACACGCGGCCACAGTTTAATAATCAAGCGAACTGAGGGGGGAAATAGAACCTGCCCCTGCATAGGTTAATCCATCAGGTTTAACTAATTTATTAACTGGACGGCATTTGACGGGTGTATGTAGGTCCCCGTACGCCATTATTAATTCTTAACTAAAATGGTTATTTCTACAGATATTGATCTGCTGTTCTGAACATGTACAGAAAAATATATTTAGTAAATTGTTGGTCATGGAGAAACAAGGACCTTTTAAAGGCAATCATTAAGTGAAGTTCGTATTCAGATAGCACAACTGTTTAGAATGTAAGTATATTTTATATAATTCCATAAGTGGATATACGAATATCCATCATATATCCGTTTGAAATCCATATGCATTACATTCTAGTGACAAAAGGTACACTGGCCGACTTATTTAATGTCGTCGTCTACAGCGCAGTGATTCAATATTACTGTAACGAGCGCCAACTTTTCAACTGGCGCTTCCGATAGGCGTTCCTTAGATGGCGCTAGCATAGCGGAAGAAGAACTACCCTACGACGAATAACAGGGCAGCACGGGTCGAAGATTCGAGAATATTTTCCAGAATCTTCGAGGACGTTCTAGAAGGCCCCCGAACAATCTGGAAGTTCGCGCCAGCTATAAATAACGCGTCGGGTTGGCCAGGAGGCAGTCAATCGATACGAGTTCGATAGTGCGGTCGCGATTGAACTAGTACATGTAATATTAAATATCGTTTACATAAATAAAGACATTAGTGGTTTAAGTGATAGAGTTAATAAGGCATTTTTAATAGATTTAATTACCGTAATTGTGTTATTAGAATAAGTTGAATCTAATATATCGCCTGTGTGTTTTTCTAAAACCCCGACAACGTTTTAAGAACCGAATAACGTAACAATTGTGTTCAGGTGTGGGGTATTTGGCGATATATTAGTGGGACTATAGTGTTTAATTAGAACAATGGCAGCGAAATACTGTAATTAGTGGACTGAAGTGGTAGATCTTCAAACGCGAATTAAGAAGAAAGGGATGAAGATTACGAGTGGAGGAAGGCCGAGCTTCTCAGTCGAGATTAAGAAGAGCAATAGAAGCAGCTGGGGAAGATCCTGGGACTATTTGTTTGAAGTGTCTGTGTGGTAATGGCGAACTTCTAGTAGAACTTATGAACATAGAAGAGAAAGTTCTAGAAATTTCAGAAAAATTATGGAAAATTCTAGAAAACTAGAAGAGAAGTTCTAGAAATTCTCAGAAAAATATGGAAAATTCTAGAAAACTAGAAGAGAAAGTTCTAGAAAAATTGAAACATGACGAGAAGAATATAGAAAATTTAGAAAACTGGAGAGAAAGTTCTGGAAAAAATTGAAAACATGGACAGAAAATATAGAAAATTCTAGAAATTGGAAGAAAATTATAGAAAATTCTTAATGTCAAACAGGGAATTAATGAATGAATCGACGAAAAATTCCAAGAAGAAAATCTAGAATGATTGAGAATTGGACGATGCATGAAGGTGCTAGAAGAACAAATTCATTCTGAACCCATACGAAACACGGAAGAAACTGGAAATTCTCTCCAATACGGGAAGCACTCAGATGGAACCAGAAATTCAGTGCCCATCTGTACGGTTCAAAATAAATGTGACCTGCCTACATTCGACGGGAAGACTCCCTTGGAAGACTATTTGACGCTGCTGAGATACCACGGCTACGGTATATGGGTGGGCGGAAGCTACCAAGCAGCCATGTTATCAGTAGCTCTGCGCGGCGATGCGTTGAAGTACTCCAAGCCTATTCCTTCGACGGAGCGACAAATTCCAAACACTACTTAATCAATTGGAGATGCGTTTCGGTAATAAACATCTGCAGCCAAGTATATCGCCGCGTTGAAAAATCGCTGCCAGGGGTCGAACGAGACTCTACAGGAGTATGAAGTGACGTCGTTCGTCTGGTTAAGCGTGCGTACCCAACCGGTACCGGAAGATGTGTGCGAGAGTCTCGCTGTGGAAAAATTCCTGGATGGCCTGCTTGATAAGGATACTCAACAGGCAGTGAAGCTCGCTCGCCCGCAAACGTTGAACCAGCTTAGCTCAAGCACTAGATTTTGGAGGCGTGAAAGCAATCGGTCAAAGGACCTGCTCGCGTCCGTGTTTCTAGGAGTCACGAGGAAGAAGAGCCATTAGAAGGAATTATGCGAAATTAAACGAAATGATGACGAAAATTGACGGAATTGATGACGAAAAATATGACGGAATTGATGACGAAAATGGAATCGTTGCAAACTAGGCAACCAGGAAGACGGATGCTGGAATTGTGGAAGGATGGGGCACGTACGTAGTCGGTGTCCCGATCCACGAAAAACCAAAGTCGACGGAAAACTAAAATGGGCCGACGAGAAGGGGCGATCGTCGACCTATGTAGCTGATGCCCAGTAACACAGTGATTGTTGCTTCAGTGGGATGTAGACTAGCAGCCTCGTCGTTTATGGGCATGTAAATGGGAACCGAGAGATTTACTGCTAGATACATGGTGCAACAATGACAATTCTTCGGCCGGAAGCATGGGAAAGAAGAACCGGATACATCCAACCAGATGGACGCTACATACGGCAACTGGGCAATCAGTCAACGTGTTGGGGGAGACGATGGCCCACTCACGTTGGTGATACTGCATGCCAGTATCGTTTGTAGTTGCAGATATAGAACAGGACGTAATCCTCGGAATGGACATAATGACAGAATTTGGGTTCAAACTGGACTTGCAAGCAGGAGTGTTGAAGGTTGGCAAAGAAGAGTTATTCTCAACCATAGCAAGAATATGTCGGCCTGCGTAGTGTTGGAGAAGAATAACTGTGGCGAGCCGCAGTGAAACATTGTGGAAGCGAGTCGTGAGTGGACACATTCCCAAAGGGCAAGTTTTAATGCTGGAACCGGGAGCGATTAGCTGTCAAGGTCGTGGAATACTGGTCGCTAAGCAGTGATACAAGCTGGAAAAACTGCCCGTCCGACTGTATGAACGTCAATAGTTATCCGTAAAGCTGAAGAAGGGCGTACCCTTTGGGAAGTTGTGCTAGTGTGTCGTCGATTGTAACAAAGAGGATGGCGTAACAACAACTCCAATCCGCTTCCTGGATGTTGAATAACTTCATTACTTGTTCTGCAAGGATTTGACAAACACAAACGCCATACCGTGAAACAGCTGCTTGGCGCTACCAAAGATCTTTTCCAAAGCAGAAGACCGGAACACGAGGGGCAGGACTAATGTTGTACGACATCGAATAGACACTTGAGATGCCCAGCGATCCGCCAAGCCCCCAGAAGATGCCATTGGCGAAACGAGCCGAAGCAGAACAAATTATACAGGATATGGAGCAGGATGGCGTAATTGAACCATCGAACAGTCCATGGGCTTCTCCAGTGGTACTGGTGAAGAAGAAGGACGGTTCCACTAGTTCTGGTGGATTATCGACAAACTAAATATGTAACCAGAGAGGACAGTTATCCTTTGCCCAGAATCGATGACACTTTAGATACCCTAGGTGGGTGTAAGGTATTTCGACCTCGACCTGAAGAGTGGTTATTGGCAAGTCGAAGTAGAGGCAAAGATAAGGAGAAGACGGCGTTTACGATCGGGACAGGATTTGGCAATTTTAACGTCATGCCATTTGGTTATGTATGCTCCCGCGACGTTTGAAAGATTGATGGACAACGTACTGAGAGACTATCCTGGGAAACTTGCTTGGTATACCTCGACGATATAATTGTCTTAGGAAAATTTTTGAGGACCATTTGAAGAATTGAGCAAGTATTTCAGCGATTGAAAGGAGCGAATTTGAAGCTTAACCCCAAAAAGTGCAACCTGTTCCGGAGCAAGTGCACTACCTCCACGTAGTATCAGAGGATGGAGTGTCGGTTGACCCAGGGAAGACAGAAGCGGTCAAGTCTTGGCGGTTCCGAAGGACAAGCATTGAAATAAGAAGTTTCTTTTGCTATGCACTTATTACCGACGATTCGTTCCTGGATTTTGCTTACATCGCCAAGCCTATCACGCGAGACTGAAATGAGAGCAGAGACTCGTCTGGGAGAAGAGCTGCCAGGATGCCTTTGAAGAATTGAAACAGAAGCTGACCACTGCGCCCATTTGTGCTATCCACAGGCTGAAGGAAATATTCATTCTTGGATACTGATGCCGCAACGTGGGCATCGGAGGCGTGTTGTCCCAAGTTCAAGATGGCACGAAAAGTGCTCGGTTACTTTCAGCAAAGTGCTGTCGAAACCGGAACGCAACTATTGTGTGACCAGGAGAGAGTGTTGGCCGTAGTTAAGTCTATGAGCACTTCCATAAATATCTCTATGGCAGGAAGTTCTTGTTAAGAACGACCATGCGGCATTGAGTGGCTGCTACGCTTCAAGATCCGGAAGGGCAGGTTGCCAGATGGATAGAGCGTCTGCAAGAGTTGACTTTGATTCGGAAATGGCTGGAACAGTCATCGAAACGCTGACCGCACTATCGAGGAGACTGTTCCAAGGATTGCACGCACTGCTGTCGTGCCGAAGAGAAAAAGAAGCAACCTGCTTGAGGACTACTGTCATAGATGATGATGGACTGAAGACCAAATCGAGCTGACAGGAGTCTGACGAAGTTTTGAAGCGTGGATGGAGTGGAAGATGCAGAAGCGCGCCTAACTGGGAAACGGTAGCACCATATTCGCGAGAGCTAAAATCGTATTGGGCTCAGTGGGGCTCTTTGGTAATGAAAATGGTCTTCTCAGAACGAGTTTTGAAGACGAAGCTGGGACCATAGCAGACTTCAGATGTGGTTCCGAAAGCAAGAATTCCCGAATTTTAAAACTTCTTCATGATGGACATCGGGAGGGCATTTGGAGTCCGGAAGACTATAGAGAAGGTCAGAGAGGATTCTATTGGGTTAATTGCAAGAATGACGTGAAGACTGGCTGCCGGAGATGTACACTTGCGCCGCTGCCAATGGACCTTCCAAAGGAAGAGGGCCCTATGAGGCAATACAACGTTGCAGTCCTTTTGAAAGGATTGCGATTGATGTTGCCGGACCATTCCCACGACGGAATTTGGAAATAAATACATCTTGTTGAGTAGACTACTTCAGCAAATGGTGGAAGCTTACGCATTACCAAATCAGGAAGCTGTACAGTGGCTGAGACTTTAGTTAAAGACTTTTCAGTCGGTTGGTGTGCGCTCTGAACTTCACTCCGACCGGGACGGAATTTTGAATCAGCAGTGTTTCAAGAGATGTGCAAATATTGGGTATTCGCAAACCCGCACAACTGCCTTGCACCCGCAATCAGATGGCATGGTGGAGCGCATGACAGGACAGTTATCAAGTATCTGTCAAAAGTTTGTCGCAGACCACCAGGAGATTGGGACCAGCAGCTACACTATTCTGCTGGCGGTATAGAGCATCGGTCCACGAACCACTGCCAAAGTCCATCTAGTGTGCTTTTTGGACGAGAACTGCGCTTACCATGCGATCTTAAGTTCGGCTTTAACCGAATGAAGAAGTAGTTGGAGATGACTATGTTTCGAACTTGCGGAGGCGAATGGATGATATTCACGATCGGGTGAGGGCGAATATCCATGAAGCAAGCGACCGCATGAAGGAACACTACGACATCAGAGCGAATGAGGCGGATATCAGCCTGGAGACCTGGTCTGGCTGTTCAATCCTCAGCGGACGTCGATGCTTCTCACTAAGCTGCAACGATCGTGGGACGGCCTTACGAAGTGATAAAGCGAATTAATGACGTATCTATCGCATCAGAAAGAACCCAATGGTAAAGCAGAGTGGTGCATTTTAATCGCCTAGCTCTTATCTTGGGGACAATCAAGAGGACGAGCAGATGGTCCGAGTTTGTAGACTCTCCGAAGAAGACTCAGCCTATGAGGAGTTATGGACAGTTATTGGAATGGCGCAAAGTGCGTCATGGTGTAACAACGGAGATTCAGGAGGATTTGTTTTGGCTCCTGAGGGTGCGGTTAGCACACTGTGTTGCCCAAGATTTAAGAATGGGCAAGGGGATAGCTACCGTCTTCAAGAAGAAATTTGGTGGCGTCCAAGCATCTTCGAAGCCAGAAACCCTGAGGTGGGCAAGGCTCTGCACTTGCCAGGAAAGAACGGCCTTTATTCTACTTGGTGACCAAGAAGCCTAGTTGGCAAGCCAACCTACCGGACGATGTGGACAGCCTGATAAGTTTAAGAGAGCAGCTGTTGGAGCTGGAGATCAATAAGATCAGGGTGCCAAAAATAGGTGTGGATTGGATGGCTTGGACTGGAGGGTCGTAAGGAACATGCTCGAAGAAATTTTCCGCTATACTGGAATAGAGTTCCTAGTATGCAGCTACAACCGCGGTCAGCAGAAGGGAGGCGACGGACGGTAGCGTGCTATTTCTTCGGACCTCGTTCTGTAGAATGGAGAGAACTGTTCGTATCTTCATGGAGGTGATATTTCCTGTTCGCGGACGGAACAGATCTAAGGAGGAGCAGTGTAACGAGCGCCAACTTTTCAACTGGCGGTTCCGATTAGGCGTCCTAGATGGCGCTAGCATAGCGGAAGAAGAACTACCTACGACGAATAACAGAGGGAGCACCGGGTCGAAGATTCGAGAATATTTCCAGAATCTTCGAGGACGTTCTAGAAGGCCCCGAAAATCTGGGAAGTTCGCGCCAGCTATAAATAACGCGTCGGGTGGCCGGAGCAGTCAATCGATACGAGTTCGATAGTGCGGTCGCGATTGAACTAGTACATGTAATATAAATATCGTCTACATAAATAAAGACATTAGTGGTTATAGTGATAGAGTTAATAAGCATTTTAATAGATTTAATTACGGTAATTGTGTTAATAGATAAGTGATCTACATATATCGCATGTGTGTTTTTCTAAAACCCGAAAACGTTTTAAAGCCTCGAAAACGTAACATTACGTTTTATATAGCGGTTGAACGTGTTTTGAATGAAATTCTCTTTCATAATTGGACTCCAATTGACTCTTAAAACTCATATAGAATAAATAAAGTGTGGTATTCATGGTAAACCTTATGTATTAATTGTTTTTAAAACGTAAATATAGGAAACATCAGAGGAAGACTTCATAAAACTATAGCTTCAGCAAGTATAGCTATTGTAGCATCTATTATTACTATTTTCTTAAATGGAGACTTCAATAATATTTAATTATTAGCATTTTACTATTGCAGGATCACCACGTGTAACAAACGCTATAAAATTGCTAGTTCATAAAAAAATTAAAACTATGTTTAGTCTGGTTATATTATTGATTTAAGTAACATGCTAATTCCAAATATAAACAATATAAAATCTAATTACGTAACTGTCATTAAATATACATATAAACATATACAAAACAAAAATGGTAATGTAAAACGTACCCAAAAAGAACGCATTCTGCAAAAATAATATACACTCTAAAAAAAAAAATGAAAAATGTATAAACAACAATATATCCATAATTAATAAAGAATAATTCTAAATGAAAGGATTACTCCCTAATGGGTAATAAACAACATTTTAATAAAGTATATTAATTATCCACATCACTGAAAATCAAGCTCTTTTTTGAAATTTTAATACACAAATTATAAATTCCTTACTTTTATGAGAATTGCCTAAATTTGGATTTGCCATTTACCAACAATTACACAACTCGGCCGTTTACGATAATTACCACTAGTCCTTTATATAATCCAACGACGCCTAGTGTTTTCGAATGCGGAGCTCATATATCCACATGATAGTGTTTAGTTGAGCAATAAATTTTTAAAAACTTTTTTTTATATAAAAAAATTACATAAATCTGCAAAAAAAAATCATATAGACTCATGTTGTTGTCTTTACGAAAATAAGAATATTTTAATGAATCCATTCTCAAATTTATAAAATTTTTAAATTGTACTCATATTTAATTATACTTGTTCTAATTTTGTTCATAATTTTGTGTTGCAAGTATTTCCCTCTAATTCTGAAATTAGGAACATTAGGAGTATGTAGTTTTGTTAATCATCTAAATTCATTCCTCACGTAAATATTAAAAAAAAAAGTTTTTACAGAATTGTTGCTCTGCCACATAGGCATATCAGCTCATTATTCAGTAAAATTTTACTCGTTGGATTACAATGAGGATTCATACTAATTATGGTAAGCGGCTGTGTTTTATAATTGCCCCAGATTTGAAATGCTATAATTTAATGAGTTTATAATTTGGCTATTGAAATTTCAAAGGAAAGCTTTATTCTTAGTAATGTGATAATACTTTATGTAGTATATTAAAATTTCTGTTTAATATAATTGCTCCATAAATAGCATCATTTAACAAAAAGTCTAAAAAGGATATGTGTGATTTTCTTAGGAATACGAATTTTACGATGTTTCTTACTTGTTGGTAATTATAATAATAACATTTATTGAAACTAAAGGTAATGAACTTATGAAGTATTACTCATTTGTTCTCTAATACATTTCCTATTTTAAAAATAAATTACCTACAAATAAAGTAAATAAAATTTAATAGAAATAACCCAGCAATTAATATAACTTGATTTGTTGTTTATACATTCACTTGCTTATTTTTAAACATAAAATAAGAGTTTTATTTTTAAAAGTCACTTGATCTCAAGCAGTAAAACAGATATTTCAATTCAAACTGGGTTCAAACCACAATATTAAAGGTTTCCTTTCCATATCAAATAATCTTATATCTACCTAATTTGCATAATTGCCAAGCGTTTTACAACTGTATACCCCAATAATTCATTTACCTGGAACAGCCGACGCCAGCCGAACGCGCACCTATGCAAATGGTCAGTAGTTTTGATAGTCACTACGCTATAGACACGACATGTAAATAAGTCGACAGTGTACCTCAAAAATACCATTGGGCTTATACGATGTAAATTACTCGTGGGATCAACCATAGAGGAAGGATATTTATTAGCGGGATGACACCGTTAATAAACAGGAATTGGAGCAGCACCTCCATAAGAAGCCTTCCACTTCCAAAATACTTCACAAGGAAGGAACGAAGGGAGGAGTAAAACGACTGGGCAGATTTGGGAACAGGATGGCATCCATCCCTTCTCAAATTGCGTAGCACTGTGTAACTCAAGGGCGTTGCACCTGGGAGCACGTGAAATCGAAGGGGGAGGCTTACCTAACCTGGGGCCTTCTGATATCCTACACTTTCTGAAAGGAATAGGATTGGAAGGCCAGTTGAAAAACAGCAAGAACAGGTAACACAATAGATCTTTTAGGTCGCAGTGTAATATCACCTTTGCAATTTATACATACATATACATACGATGTAAATGCTTAGGAATATACACTGGATGAAAAATAAAGGAAAACATAGACATACTTACTTGGTTTGTTCGTTTTGGTACCAACGTCATACAACGAAACAGTCACACAAATGCAGTCCTTTTTTGTTTAATTTTCGACAAATTGAACAGAAAAAGGACTACGTTTGTGCGACCGTTTCGCTGCATGACGCAAGTACCGAAACGAACAAACCTGTCCGCATTTTTTGCATGGCGTTGAGTAAGAATTTCTTAGTTAAGTTCAGTGAAAACTCTATGAAATTGGAAGCATTGTCGGCAAGTTTCTAGCGTTTCTATCCCTGAAACCAAGGGCCCTCACTCAACGGTGATAGGTAATAAAAAATTTATGCTATCTAACCAAATTTTAATTTTCCACAATTATTTTTGGTAACCTAAAGATATGAAAAATATTTGGGAGTGAAAGGAAATTAATAAGAAAGCCATATACACTGTGTTTTTATTTTCAATATTTAAAAATTCTTCCAGTATATTGAAGTTTTCAGTCAACTCCAGTGATAGCAGTCGTAGAATGTCTCTTTAATCTATCATCATCATTCCCCCCGGGCGCGATTCCCTCGAGCAGTGGCGGCTCGTGGTTGGAAACGTAGGGTGTTCACAAAATCAAGAACATGCAAATTTTTAACTAAAATTCAGTCATTTTTTTCGTACATGTCCTTAAATTTTCTTGTAAAGTCTCTAAATTTGCCCTTTGTAGTTTGCGTCAAATTAAGTTCTAGTTTTGGTCTGCCCATACTTTTAACTTGAATTTTTTGTTCATAACTAAACGAATTAAAATTGTCTTTCAAATATTGCACAGTAAAACTGTTCGCATCCATAGTTCTTATTATATTATTTGTTTGGTGTTACTTACAATACTACTTGGTTTGTTTTGTGTTTTTTACGTACTGTATATTTGATTTCATTACTTTTTTTACATACTATATATATATATTTTTTTTTGTTTGTCGGCTGCACCAAAGCGCATTAGTGGCGGCTTTGCTTTGTCGGCTTTTTACAGAGGGATTTAACAATGCGGCGTAGTTTTTAACTGCGGCTGCGCTGTTACCCATTTTGTTTTTCTAAAAAAATCAATTATTATTTGTATCTTTGAGGTAAATGTACGTGTTTTTGGGAACAGTTAAAGATTTACGAGTTTAAGTTTGTGATTTTATGTGCGCGGGTTTAATAAACGTATTGCTGTAGGTGAAGTACCTCAAACGAAAATTTAAATCAGTGTTTTAAATAAAATAGAGTTTTTTTTTTTAACAAATATATTGTCGAATTTCCTTCTTTTTTACAAGGTTAAATTTAAGATATTTATAAATTAACACTAAGTATTTAAACTGTCACAACCATGATTGCTGTGTTAATTATATCAACTTTTATCATCTACAATTCTTTGAAAATTATACCTAAAACTAAAATATAAAATTATATTTAATACAGACCTGTATTAATTACTCATCTAAACTGCACGAGTATGATTAAACATTGAGCACTGGCTTAATATCAGCAACACATCAATAGAATAATATATTAAAATTTTTAAATTCCAAGCAAAAGGAAACAACACATGTGAGCCACCCCGATATCTATGTCACACTGGCCCTCTCGCTCGCACGTACGAAGCAGAGAGCCAGAAAACAAACAAAAAACCTGGAAACAAATCCGTCCAATACGGAACAATATAGCAATAGTGAAATAAATAATATAATATTATATATAGTCACGAAAATTCTGTTAGAACTTAAAGTATAAAGAAATACCGTTATCCTAAAATATCAAAACAACTTTCAATTGAAAATAACATTAAATTAGGAAATTTATTCAGATAATTGTTTTTTTTTTGTAATAAAAACTACAGCAGTATGTTATTTAATAAATTAAAATAATCACGCACCCTGGTTCATTATAAACTGTCACAACAACAGTATTAGTTCTTATGGCAGTTACGACCTGTGAACGGTGAGTCATTCATAAACAAAACATATAAAATATAGTTTATCCGTAAAACACGATATCTGAACGTTCATGTCGATCGATTTGTTACCATGACCCGAGAACGCAACGAAAGCGAGCAGAGGAGCACACTCAATTTGTGCATCATTCATATGGAATCTGCCGTATCCCTCCCCACCTCCGCTACGTCCTTTATGCGGCTAGGCATTGGATAAAATCAACGTAGTCCCGCCTACTCGGCGCACGTGCTCCGTGGTCGGTCGCTTGCTCGCAATGATATGTATAGAAAGGAACGTCAAGTCGTTTATTTGTTTCGCTGCGTTATATTTTACGAATATATTAAGATCGAGTAATAGATTTTTTTAATTTGTAATCGACGATTTGTTTAGGGGGTTCACGTGCTCATGTGCTCCTATACAGAAACCGCCACTGGAGACAATCACTTTTATTATATAATAAACGGCAAAGAATTTATATTTCACTACTTAATTCCGTTATCGAATAATAAATTGTAAGTTTTATTTCATTCATCATTCAAACAATTATATCAATTATCCTTATTCAAATAATTACTCCAACTCAAATAACTACTGTTATTTATGATATTCTTCCGGCCAGAAAATTAATCCTTTATACTTATAATCTATACTAAAAAGAGTTTGAGAGAGTTTGTGTGTGTATGTTTGCGTCTATATGATTTTGTTGTAAATAAGAAGAAGGAATCGATGGAGGAAAGTACATATATTTTTTAACGATTGATTTATTTTTAGCAACGCCGGAAAGAGAAACGAGAAAGTTTCTTTTCAGGCTAAGAAGTGGACAATTGGTGGGGAAGGGGCGAGCGCATTCGTTTTTTCATGTGTTTTAATCAATTTGTTAGCAACGCAGTTGCTGGAGAGATAGTGAATATATTTTTTGAAATGAAGAGACAGGGATTGGTGGAGGGAGGCTTATTATTTTATATATATATAAGTTTGTTTTTGGGTATGTTGAATCTGAAATCATGCATAAAAACCCGTATTCGTAAAACCCACCCTAAAATACAACCCTTAAATGCGAAAAATTGATATGACTTAATACAAGTCGAAGAATATTTTTATACAACTTCAAGTTTAATTTGACAGAATTCGAAGTAAGGTAAAGTCAGGTAAGTGTGTAGTAAAAATTGCATAGTGCGAAGAAAATGTAACACTGTTCACATAATAAGACATTTTGATAAATTTTACACATAGAAGTACGTAATGTATGCTCGGTTGAAAGCCTTCAATAGATAACACCCTTTATAATATACAAACGGTTTACTAGAAAAAGAAATTTTTAAACACTGTCAATACTACACATTACCCAGCAAAATGGGGCAAGTGTGTAATCGTTCCGCATTTTGTATATTAATAGGCAGTTATCCCTTTATTGTCGGCCAAGAGTGTAATACTAAACTGATGCCTGTTTAATAAGTATGAATATATCACAAGATATTCAAGTTATTAACACGTTAGGAGATGCGAACTTTTGTTTGAAAACTAGTATGTAGTTTAGTAATTAGTATTCATAACAAGAGGACGTCCGTATTTCCTTTAAATAAATATAATAAACTACCACTGCCCGGTTACACACTTACCTGACTTTACCTTATTTGTTTGTCAAAAACACCCCTGAATGCATTGAATTTGATATGTTTAGTAGTTTGTACTTGGTTAATAAAAAAAACAACCCTTAAAACATCCTCAAATTATATTGTAGAAATTTTTGTCCAAAATACAAAATTAAGCCTTTTTGCTTCAGTAAAAACTCTAAAATATCCGAATCAAATTGCCGTTTTCTAGAATCAGTTAAATGTTGTAAACTTAAAGTATGGTCACAACTAATATAATCGACAAAACAGGTCCTCATTTGTATGCTCCCTTGATGATTTTCTTGTAAAATGTGTACGAATTTTTTTCACATCTTTGTCTTTTGCTTTCTGTGCTTCTTCTGACAATTCACCAATGGGTAAAATTGCGTTATTAATGACCGAAGTTCCATGAAACAAAATTTTATGTACTGAAGTAGGCATATAATATCAATTGTACAATTCAACGTATTTTTGTGCTGTATCTAAATGTCATGGCATTTTCGCTTTGTAACATCTGTTGAACCACGTTTTGACTTTTTACACGTGCCTTAAACGCCATTTTTCGTTCGAAATCGTTCCACGAAATTCGCAACGTTTGACAGCGTATGACAGATACCGCTGTCACTGATCATAATCGGTCAAAATAAGACGTGCGTCCCCGGTAAAACATCCCTCTGTAAATTGACTCATTTTGAAAAAATAACGCGTTTCCACCCTATTTTAGAGCTCGAACTGTAAGAGGAAAACATAAAGAAGCCGTTTCGACATGAACCCCACTCCCAATTGGCACTTCAGCTTAGCAGCGATCGCACAAAGTCAGGGTAATTTTGACAATCGATATCGATTGAAATCCGCGATTCTGACGTTTCTCGGTTCGCAGTGTCGTTCGCTTCCTGGCACCCACAAAAATCAAACTAAATGATACTTACGACAATTTCGAGTTGGACGACATACCTGTAACCTGCAGTATTATTTTTGTAAACATGCAGTAACACCTGCATTGTAACAGTTTTTAAACTATTAATTTTATAATTACGACACTTACCAGTTGCCGATTATAACCAGTGTAATGTTCATTCACAACGACTTCTTTTCTTATAACCCACAATCATGGACCACAAAACTGCGCAAAACTTCAACATTCCTTCGTTTTTTTCACGCTTCTCATTACCACGGCCATCACTCCACTCACGTGATGTACGCGTGCTTGTCGCTTGTTTACGTTACGATATAACGCACTAACCCCAGTGACTCAAAACAGCAAGTAGGATTGGACAACCGCAGATGAAAAATTTGTAAAGCTTAAAGCCAATAGTTTAACAATTCAAATTCAAATAATAAGAGAAAGATATTAATTTTTGTTAAAATAGAGTATATTTGTACATGCGTTATTGTACTTAATAATATATTATTAATTCTTTCAATATTACGGACACGAATATGTACATGTTTTAATACATTTAATTATGCATTTTATTTTGTTAGTTCAGGATAAAATTAACTTTTATTTTGATAACCACATTTAGATTATGTTTAAGATATTCGATTAAAAGGTTGTTTTTAGAAGCCATGAATTTACATTTTCAATAGATAACCGAACCAACCCAATCTGTGCTTTGTTTTTACATTAATATCCTAAAGTATAATAAAACACAACTTTTGTTGGCTAAGTAAAATCTGATAATATTTCTCATATATGTAGATACAGTAGTTGTTAAATATTAAATTTATGTTGCATAAATATTATGTGCTATACATGGGAATATTTCCCATATTTTCGTAACCAATATAATTTCCTTCAAAACTAATTAATATTGCGGTATAAATTTCCTTTAGGTAAAACAATATATTTGTGCTCAATATTATAAAAGACGTATTTTAATAAATAGGTGTTAACTCATAAAATGAATATTTAATAAATATTGCTATATGTTGAATGTTATTTTGGGATTGTAATGTGATATAATATTGTTTCTATGTATAATAAATTTGATTTTTAAATATGTGCACAGTTATTAAACAAATATTATATTAAAGTTTGTTTATGTTGGAAATATTTCTCATATATATAATATTTGTAAAATAGGAAATACATATTTTATAAATATTGTGTGCTACCTGTGGATAGTTATTTAGTGATGCCCAACATACTAATGATTTTATAAACATTTTATACACCTCTTTTCAACGGACTCCCTCTCCAACGGACAAAGGAGTTGGCCCTGCGGGTATCCGTTGTAAAGAGGTTGTACTGCATTTATCAAATGTTCTATATATTATAGGTAAATAATGTGTTTTATGTCTTTATATTTTCATTACATACACATAATTAGTAAACCAATAAGTATCACGTTTTACTCCATATATATATCAAAATACTTTCATTTAGAACGGCTTCAAGATACAAAATGCTTAGAAAAGTATTTTAAAACACCTATCTCATATATTAAAATGTATTAAATGTATTTTAAATAAATTACACTAAACAACAAAGGTAAATGAAACACACTAAGTATTTTCAAGAATTGAAATTTGACAAACATAGGGTACGCTATGTCAATATGAAAATTATTTAGATTAATTTTGAAGAGTAAGATATACAGGGCTGGGCGCATGTAAAATACAAACATTTCAAATACAAAATATTATTTGTGTATTATATTTGAAATATATTTTTTAAGTATTTTGTGTATTTTGAAATATATAAACTACTTTATTTATAATCATGTCAGCATCATGACGTCATCATAGTACATTGTTACCATAACTTGAAAATAACGGATAAGTGTATTTATCCGGACAGTGCTACCGGATATTTATTTAATAATATACCGTGTGTTTGGCGCTCTGTGCCTTCCTGACCGTGGATGCATTTCGATTTCCTATTTCGTTCGTAATAATTACAATCTCATTTTAATGAAATCGTTGGAAATGATGGAAACAAATAATAACGAAATTGACAATGTTCCTATGACTATAAATGGGAAATATTTCAAAATATTAAAATTGAACAGAGATGACGTACCTGCTCTCTGTATGATGTGCGAAGAAACGAACAAGAATACTATTTTAAAAAAAGACTTCATTTTCAAGGTTTATACGTACTCCTTTAAGAAGTTGTTTATCAGATAAACTTTTTGAAGGGCTTGTTTATGTAAAACGAAATGAAAATGTGATGAAAGAGAGACACAATAGTGTTTTATTTTTTTTTAGATAACATTAAATATATTTTACTTACATTATTATGAAGAAAAACGTAAGGCTTTTTTCCTATAACAGACGATAACAGAAAATACTTTGTTTATAGTACTTACCCAGGTAGCACACATTATTTATAAATATGAATTTCATATTTTACAAATTTATATGTATAGAATATTTCCAACAAAACACACATTATATATTATTTGTTTATAACTGTGCATATATATTTAAAAATCATATTTATTATACATAGAAACATATTTATATACACATTCAAACCCAAAATTAACATGCAACATATAAGCAATATTTACTAAATATTGCGAGTTTAATATCGATTGCAAAATATTTTTTGAATATTTATTTTATAATCTTTTTCCAATATCTTATTTTGGTTTTACGAAAATATTTATTTAATATTATTTTATGAGGTACATACATTTAAATGTATGTACGTCTTAAATGTATATTTTATACATATTGTTTTCAAATATATTGTTTTAGTATAAAAAGGAATATACCGCAAATATTAATTAGTTTTGAAGGAAATATATTGGTTACGAAATATATGGGAAATATTCCCATGTATAACACATAATATGTATACAACATGAATTATTAATATCTACATACATGAGAAATATTATCAGGTTTCACTTAACCAACAAAAGTTGTGTTTTGTTATACTTTAAGATATTCATGTAAAAACAAAGCACAGATTGGGTTGATCTATTAAATGTATTCTTGGTTCTAAAAACAAATTTTAATCGAATAACTTAAACATAATCTAAATGTGGTTATAAAAATAAAAATTAATTTTATCCTGAATTAACAAAATAAAATGCATAATTAAATGTATTAAAACATATTATGCATGTGTTAGTAATATTGAAAGGATTAATAATATATTTTTAAGTAGACTAACGCATGTACAAAATATACTCTATTTTAACAAAAATTAATATCTTTCTCTTATTATTTCAATTTGAATTTGAACTAATAAACTACTGGCTTTAGGCTTTGCAAATTTTTCATCTGCGGTTGTCCAATCCTACTTGTTGTTTTGAGTCACATGAGTTAGTGCATTATATTGTATCGTAAACAAACGACAAGCACGCGTGCATCACGTGAGTGGAGTGATGGCCGTGGTGGATCAAGATGAGAAGCGTAAAAAAAAAACGAAGGAATGTTGATATTCAAAAGATTTGTATAATTTTGCACTCTTTTGTGGTCCATGATTATGGGTTATAAGAAAAGAAGTCTTTGTGAATAAGTATTGCACTGGTTATAATCGGCAAATGGTAAGTGTCGTAATTATAAAATGAAAGTGTTAAGAACTGTTACAATGCAGGTGTTACTGCATGTTTGCAAAAATAATATTGCAGGTTAGAGGTATGTCGTCCAACTCGAAATTGTCATAAGTATCATTTAGTTAAACACACACTTAAAAAAAAATGATATTAACAGCTTACAAATTAAATGGAGATATGCATAATAAATATCAAAATATCGGTGAAAATGCTAAGGATATTGCAAAATATAGCAAAAACAGCAATTGATGGTAAGAGGAGTGGTTACACGATGCAGTACATTAACAAGATTTTTTTTTGTAGTAAAGATGAGAGAAGGATGAAACAACGAGAATGAGACGAATGCTGTTATGACAGCGATGATACGGGTAGGCAAGGCTTTCTAACAGTAGTACAATAATTATACATGTTTCGTATTGTTTTATTTAAATTTTGTTTCCTTAATACAATAGTTGCATAAAAACTTCCAACAAGGTTTAAAATACTGCCAAAATATGCATTACGTGAACATTTCGATTTTAGCTATCAGCAATCTAAGTTCTACCAACACCCCAGTTCTAGTGGTAAGTTGTACAGTATATGAGTAGTAAGATGTTTTTATACAAAAATTGACGTGTTGCAGATGTCTTGAGGCGGTTGTTGGTATGGAATATTTGCTGATAAATAATGTCCAATTATAAGATAAAATTTATTTCAGCTGCCACAAGGATGAGATCGACATACGAGGGTACCAGATGAATCATTAAAAAGACAGTATCGGTGTACCTAGCGCAATCAAAATCTTCTATATCTAAGTAATGTGCATTTGAATTATTTAATCTTTGAAATAAAAAAATTAGCACGCTTTTTTATCTTGTAGAAGTATGCCGTCCAGCATTAGCCCTTTTTTTTGTGTATGTATGTTGTTAATATGTAGAGTATGTCGAGAATTACTGGTTATCTTGTGTTGCTTAAATGTTGCTAATCATATTTTTTTTATTTTGCAGTAGAATCTCTCATTGCCGGAATTATATTAGCAAAAAAAGTTCATATGTAATATTTTATCTCTTCTCGATTATCCGGATTTTTCGTTATCCAGGCCATGTTAATCTTCAATTAGTCCGGATACTGGAGGTTCTACTGTATATATAGATGGTGTTATGACAAAATCTCCTATGTAATTTTTCTAAGCTTTACAGCAATAATTAGAAAGTGTTTATTAGCATCAATATCCGAACTGAAATCTCACTCGATCCCAAATTGTTTCCTATTCGAAGATTTGAGTTCTGATATTTATATCAATGCTTTATAATTATTGTTGCAAATGGAAAATCATATAGCAGATACTTTCACGAGACCATCAGATGTATATGGATTAGCAATATTAAAGCAACATAAAAAAACCAGTATTTCTCCATATGCTCTATATATTAATTACAATGTTTACGAAATAAAAAAAAATCTGTCACTTCTATATGAAATATATATTTGAAAAACATATTATACGTATATAAGAAATAGATATATACTACATATGTATTTGATAATACTCGAGAAATATTAGCTGGCAATATTTATGAAATAAAAAAAAAATTCTCACTTCCTATATAAAATATATATATATTAGAAAAAAATATGTTATTAATATTTGGTGCTACCTGGGTATATTTTAAATACCTCAAATGAATATATTTTGTATTTTATATTTGAAATACATTTGGAGATATATACCCATATAGCACACAATGTCCGATGGACGTCCGATATAAGTCCATTTTAGGTACAAACGTACATGGACAAAAGGTGGACGTACACTGGATGTACTTGAATGTATGTACAGCGGACAGCCTGAGTTTATGTACGATGGACGAACAGGGGTGGACATTGTTGTCGTTAAGATTCAAAATAATATTTTTTATTAGGTATGTTTAATGAGAAATATAATAGTAATAACTTTAATTACTAATTTGATATAGGACTATGCTGTGGTAATATTTACATATTATACGCAAGTATATTCTAAATAATGTTAAAATGTTTTAAATTTTAACAGCTTCTCTGTCCATTGCATAGGGGCTACGCTGATTTTTTATGGGCGTTAACCTGGTAAAAATAATATACGCAGAATAATAAAGGATATTTAATTTTAACATAATGTTAAAATATTCTTTCATTTTTAAATCACCCACACTTTTAACCGCGGAAGGACGACGAGGCCGAGCTGAATCGAGCGTCCGTAAACAGCCGGCTTACGTTTGAAGATGGTTTGAATTTGAAGTGCGTGCATAACAGCAGCATAACAGTTTTTAGCGTTTCGATTTTCGATGGTAATTTGTAGAGTGAGAGTATGTGTTAATAAAAGGTATTATAATATATCGCACTTTTGCTTATAGTACTTAGGGTATAACAATTATAGTTCAATTCACGAATGTTTACCGTGCTTCACAATAGGTTATGTTCTGTGATACAACAACTTCCATAAGCCAAATGGCCGACATTGTGGTGCTTCGAAAAACTTGTGAATTGGAACTACATCTAATAATAAGTATGTATACATTT
The DNA here is from genome assembly GCA_004143645.1 of Protaetia brevitarsis. NCBI lineage: Eukaryota > Metazoa > Arthropoda > Insecta > Coleoptera > Scarabaeidae > Protaetia > Protaetia brevitarsis. Next base: position 15,317 of record RXPK01001696.1, on the reverse strand, counting down.
TCGCATTGTATGAGGATCTCTATCATCAATATAATTGTTTTGTAGATAATTTTTGCACGTATGAATTAGTCTGTATGTCATTGTCATATCAATAAATTTATATGCAGGTATACATGGTATTATATAGAAAGAAGTATCTCCATAGCCGGCGCCGGCTTTTAATTTTTAGGCATATTGTAACCAGCGCCGTTTTTTATTTTTGGTGCCGGCACTGTTTTTATGCCTTAGCCGGCAATATAGTTTGTTACCGGCGAAGAAATAAAACATAACCTATGCATTGTTGGTGAGAGTGAAACCCTTCCAAAAGTTTTAAACATTTCGAAGGTATTCCAAACAGTTTAACACTTCGAGGGTCTCCCATTTCAACATTTCAGTATTATTTATTTAATTATTTAATATTATTATTTATATAAAAATTTGGTATCAGTGCCGGTTAAAATACGCGTAACTGGCGCGGCTACGGAGGCAAATAAAAATAACTTCAATATAGTATGTCGTATTTAGGTACCGGTTACTCTTTGTTTTGATCTATATAGGTTGTATTATCAGAATAAATTATGAATTATTTATGAAATAATAACTTCACGCATAATTTTGTGTACACCTCAACGAAAACTATACCTAAGCTTAGCCGGTGAGAATCGGATGCGCAATATAAGAGAACTCGATGAATCTCGACAATTCAACTTACGTTTGAATTCTCGATATTTAATCTAATCATAGTGTGACAACCTTTAAACAACATTTAATCGACAGATCTAGTTTTATCTATTTTTTAAACGGTCTTTTCGATTTTTGATCAGCAAGTACTGCCAAAATTATATTGTAGTAATACCTTCTATAAATATTCACTTCACTTGAAATTGGTGAAGTGAAATTTGTTTTGCGCAGTGTATTGCAATATTCTCGATTGTAATTATTGCTTGATTTATCATTACGTTTTCTAATACGCTGTATATTATTACTAATATGCATAATTTTGTAGTTAAGGGCAATATCCAGGCTAGGAGGAAACAATACTTACGATATTGTGTACCGATCAGCAGGGAAATTCATCACAAATAAATTTGCTGGAGCGGAGTACAATTTGTTTGGATGGAAAGCAAAGAAAAAGTTTTCGGGAACTGAAATAGCAACCTTATTATTGGTGAGTTAAAAATAAATCAACAATTTTTATTTTGTATAAACGATATTAGCGGTATGAAATTTTATTAATGCTTGTATAAAAAGACTGTTTGCGTAATCTGCATGTATGAAGCATTCATGATTCTTTAGGTTTTTTAAAGTAACTTCTAATTAAACTTTCGATTTTCAGAAAGTGCGCAAAAGTGTTTTTCCACCGCTACGAATAAGCAGGTGGAAACCGAAACAGCCAGATGGCTACGTCGCTGCAGCGAAAGGGGGAAAAGGAACTAAATAAATAATTATAATAAATATAATTATTGCGTGAACTTCAATAATAAATATATATCTCAAGTGTTTCTTTTAATTAATTAATTCCATCTTATCGACTGATATAGCTTGAAGGTTATATAAAAAAGCGATCTGATAACTGATTTACATCAATCAAAAGTAGGCCCCATTTGTACCCATATAAGAGCAACGAAGGTGTTATCAGATCTTATATTTATGTTTAAACATACTTTTGTCTTTAATAATGTAAATAATCACACTCTTAGGTATTTTTTTAAATTTATTAACTAAGCGACAATATTTTAAACTGCAATCTAAAAGAAGTTCCAAATATGGATGTTCACTGTACATCCACGTTACGTCCACTGAACGTCCACGTGTTGTGTGAATGTACTTGGATCAACGTACATTGGACGTATACAATGTACATCCAGTGTACATACAACTTTGTGAACTTTGGACGTCTATTGTACGTCCACAAGACATCCACCGTACCATCACAGGACGTACACTGTACGTTAATTTGTACACAACTGGACGTCTGGTGTACGTCCATCGAATGTATATGTGCTATCTGGGATATTATCATAATTTTAGAAGATGATTTTAGAATTACATAATATATTATGCAATTCTAAAATCATTTTATAACCAACCTGAAATTTAGTGGTTTTTTGCGATCATTACGTAGTTTAATGAAAATAATTGAACTCGATTGGGTACTCTTATAAGTCTATTAAAGATGCTAGTTACAAAAAATAAACTTATTATTAAATTGATTTCTTATTTGATATAAATTAATTTACAATTATTGAAAACTGGTTTAGTTTCATTTCAAAAAATAAGAAATTGGTAATCTGAATTCAATTCAAATTTAATTAATAACGATTTTTTTATTGGATCTAATTATACTTTGTTCCTGCCTACATTTAGACATGAAATATATTTAATGTTAACGTCGTTACAATTGATTTCGTCAGAATTTTTTTGCTCAGTATACTAAATGTAATTTGATCTGCCTTTTCATCGACATTTAAATGACTTTCGGTTATAAATGAAGAATGAAAACAAGCCGATAAAATATACTAAAATTTATACTGCCTTAATTTTGCCAGTATATGCATCACTATCTACTACTACGTGTTCTTTCATTATTTGGCTTTCCGCCAACCGGCTACATATCTAAAGCGTTTCAGATTTATACCGCATGCTATCTCTCCAGTTGACTGCATTTGTACAGGTGTATTTGTATGTATATTATAATTTTTCGCATTCGGATAACTTTCAAACCCCGGTTGATATTCTACATCAGTAGATTCTGCCCATTGTTAATCCATCCTAAATCCACACGGATAACCGCGGACTGGCAAAGCTAGTAAGAAGATCCCCCAGTTGGAAAGGTCATCGGTTTATGTAAATAGACTTGTCAGCGTAGAAATCATTTAGCTACTTCGAACAAACGATTCCAGTCCCAATGTTTGGAGCCTCCCTTAGTTATTATTTAATTATCAAACCATTGTAAACAGTTTCCCAGTAGTTTAGAGTCATATGCGATGATTAATTTTAAGGAAGCTATACCAGAAAAAAATTCAACCCAAATAACACATTTCAAGATTTCGATTCGATAAAAAAGTCCAACAACTTGCAACAAGTTCTTGCATAATAATGTCGATGTAGACCTGTTATAACGTTGTTCCCCGATGTTATCGGATGCGAATTAAGGCGATTCCAATACGTTTTAAATCAGATAAAGTGCAACGACCTATATTCTTGGATACGTCGCGCAAAAAATCCATAATCCTCTTAAATCTGTTATAGGCCGATTATATTATATAAGTATTTGGAATTTCCATGTGGAATTAATGATTATATCGTAGTTGTTGTACATATAGTCTGAATATTGAATTAGTATTATTAAACTACGATAGAACGTGGTAAATAAACTTTTTTTAAATATACAGGGTGATTCGCAATATATGCGACAAACTTTAAGAGCTGATTCCTGAGGTTATTTTGATCATAAAAGTTCATATGAGTATATGTCCAAAACGGTTTGGTTTTAAAGTTATTGAATGTTTAATAATAAATTATGAACTATGACTAATACGATATAATATCACAGTTGGTTCTTCAAAAACTATTGTGTTGAGAGGGAATTGTTTATTTATCAATAGTTGTCAGAGTATTCATCAGTTTATTGCCAGTTTCTGTTTTCTAAAATGAATTACACGAATGCTGAGATGTGTGATATGCATTTCGTTTACGGTCTTGCCAATGGAAATTCGCGTGCTGCTAGACGTCTGTATGAAGAACGATACCCGAACCGCATCATCCCGCATCATTCAATATATGCCCGTCTTCACCAACGCCTTGTGGAAACGGGAAATTTTAAAAAAAGGACGATGATAAGGGCACCCATCTACAGTGAGAACTCCACAAGTTGAAGAAATGGTGCTGAATGAAATTGAGGAACATCCTACTACAAGCACTAGAAAAATTGCGTTTGCTTTAAACATTAGTCAGGCCACAGTTTGGAGAATATTGAAAGATCAACTGTTGTATCCATATCACATTCAATGGGAGCAGGCACTTTTGCCGGCAGATTTTCCGCAAAGAGTGGCTTTTTGTCAATGGATGAAACATAAAATCGCAGAATATCCTGACTATTTGGCTCAAATATTCTTCACCGATGAGGCTACTTTCTCTAGAAACGTGATTATTAATTTTCTTAATAATCACATATGGGTCGAAGAAAGTCCGCACGAACTAGTGAATGACCGTCATCAACTCTCTGTCAATGTGTGGGCCGGAATTGTTGAAGATCACTTGATAGGTCCACATTTTTTACCGATGCGGTTAAATGGCGAGGTATACCGCAATTTTCTTGAAGAGCAGCTACCCCTACTGCTGGAAGAAGTTCCGTTGCAATTAAGATTACAAAAGTATATTATGCATGACGGTGCTCCAGCGCATTTTAGTTTAGTTCCTCGCGAGTTTTTGGACAATACGTATCCAGATCGGTGGATAGGACGGGGAGGTCCACAATCGTGGCCTCCTTGGTCTCCAGGCTTAAATTCTTTGGATTTTTTTCTCTGGGGTCACCTTAAATCATTAGTTTATACGACTCCCATTGAAAATGTCGATGAACTGAGAAATCGTATTATCGCAGCTTTTCAAACAATTCGAAATACCCCTGGTATTTTAGAACGGACTCGCCAGTCAATGCGACGGAGGATAGAAGCTTGCATTGCAGTTGGGGGCGGTCATTTTCAACAGTTAGTATAAGTTCATTTTGTTTTACTAATTGTTTTGTTAATTTATAATAAAAACATTAATTATGTTAACTTACTATTAAACACTGTACAACTTTAGAACTAAGCGATTTTGGACATATGTTCTTATGAACTTTTATGATCAAAATAACCCCAGGAATCAGCGCTTAAAGTTTGTCGCACATATTGAGAATCACCCTGTATTTGTGGTGGTACATAGTGTAGGTGAAGCCAATCGGGAAAACTGGGAAACATTGATATGTACATGTTTCAGCATCCATCAATTTTAAATGTAAATTGTGTTTAGATAGATGCAATATAGTTTAAGTGTTACAAAATGGTATAGCTTTTGAATCACACGTGTTAAACAATAAAACTTGCTTTCGGGTACACTCTTGTAAATTTTATAATCATTTTCATACTAAATCTTTATATTTGTCTAATGTTTTATAGCTTACGATGTGCTGAGGCATGAGGCACAATACCAGTTGCTTAACTCATACATTCATACATTTAATAAATAGATTGTTAGTATGTAAGTTCCTGCATATTATTATTTATAATTATCTAGAATGCTGTTGTGAATTATTTAGAATACAATATTTTTTAAAAGAATAATTTGGTGTGCGTCAAGAGAGAATAGGCATTTATTTCGTATTAACAATATACATTTGTATTTCAAATACATACCTACTTTAATGTAACTACGTAATGTTCATTAAATAATCTACCTTACAGTGAAAGTTCTCAAAATTTCATAACAGGTAGATGAATATTGAATATCGTTATATGCCACAATGCAAAAATATGTTACCTTCTCAACACACCCATTTAAAAAAAAAACATTTTAAAACCGATTTTAATTGAAAATCGATTAACCGGTTTTAAATATTTGGTGATTTCCACGGCATAATGCATATTGCTCGACAAGGATCGACACATCAAACCTCCCTATAGACTCAATCAATTTATCGATGAGTTCCTGAAAGTTGTTTCACTCAATTCATGAGTACTGGTGTTACTTTTGATTGAATGCAGAAAGTATCAGGTTTGGAATTTTGAAAACAGTAAGTAGTAACGTAGCAAAATAAAAGAAGTGCACACAAAATAAAATCAAACAGCGATATAAAATGCGAGCTTAATGTTGGAAAGTATCGTATTGCAGATGTCATCGAAGAACCGCAAAAAATGTAAGCTCTAACGAAATATCTGCCTTGGAAGTTGTTAATGAGAGTACAGCAATTAGGACGATAGAAAAAAATATATAATGCCAACAAGATGATATCTCTAAAGATATTCAGAAGAATCATAGAGATGACAATACAATATTCCTTAAGACAAATTTTGAAACATACATTTTATTTTATAGTTAGGTCTGATGGAGGGTAAAATGATCTAACCCGAAACGCTCCAAGGCAAGAACATCCAGCAAGAATAAAGAACCCGTATTTTGTTAGAAAAAATCGTTTAACAGTAGTTTTATTTCATTCCAACATAAAGAACATTCGGTTACGGAAACTGGTTATTTAGTTCAACAAACTTTAACTATATACATATACAGTGACCGGCATAAATATTGCAACATATGGGAATTTTTTTTATTGTTAAGATATAGTAAAACTTTTTTTGGGGGATAGGTTGTGCATATCTAGAAACCCCAAAATCTATTTTGACACAGGTCACGTGACCACTAGTATGACGGTAAATTTAAAAAATATGCCGTCGATCTGCAAAAAGTGAGGTTAGATGACATGATATCCAAAAAAGTTATTGGAAAAAGTTGCTTAGAATTCAATTTTGAGGTTGCATGCAATTTTTTATAAACATATTTAAAAAAAAATAAAAATTACAATTTTCCAAATATTGTTTCATTGAATTATATATTTCCATTTTTTTCGCTTTTATCAGCTCAACTGTAGTACTATTTCCAAATTTTGTTGATACTCAAACAGTTTTGTCAATTTTTGCATAATTAACATAGTGAAAATTGGAAAATACGATTTCAGTGTGACAATTGTTGTTGCAAGGGACTGTATCTAGTAAAAATAAATAAAATTTTACAAATATTTTTTCTATAAACCACTTAGCAGACATTACTTTTATTGAAAATTATTATATTTCTTGTTTGTTTTCGGCATTAAAGTGGAAACCGTTAATCAAAAACTGATAATACTACATGCACGCAACGAAGGTTTTGAAGTAGATTTTGAAATTGGAGACCAACGAATAATAAACAGTAAGTAAAATAAAAATGGTAGTAATTGCTTATTTTCCAAAAAGTTAATAGTATATTTCAAACCAAGGGATTAAAGTGCTCTGTTACAGCCGAGCCGAAAGCAAGGTTTGTAATATTTGCCCGCGGCTTGCAATAGCACCTTCCTCACGTGGTTTGAATACTATTTTTTTCCCAGACAGTCCAATTTTAACTAATGTCTAAAAATAATAAAGACATACCTGTGAGTCACATGATAGATAGTAGGCTTAATCTGTCAAATATTTTTTAAAAACTCTCAAGTTAGTTTAAAATTGTTTAATAATAGTTTAATTGAAATTTAATACCTAAAAATTTAGCAATTATCTCATAAATGGGCTCAGACTGAGCCGAGTGTACTAATGTCATCTATCAATGATGTCACATGTTATAAGATGTACAGTTTCATCTTGCCAACGTCATTTACTTTTCCTCCCTACAATGAGCTCATTTGCTGCTGGAAAAAAAAGTAGTTTACTACATTATTTTGTTTCTAATTTCAAAGCCTACCTTACTTATAAGAAACAGAACGCTGTGTAGGTCTAACAAGTATGCATTTTTAGAGTTTCACATCTTAGGTGTTCATTACTACTAGTTTGCTAGTACTGTTTTTGCTTATTAAGTATTCCTATCATTAGCTAAAAATACTGGTTATTTATTTCTACTGAGTTTTGTAATTTCGAAACCTACATAAATACCTTCGGTGCGTGTAATAACATTGTGAGGGCTGAGATGTTTAGTGTTATCAGTTTTGGAGTACCGATTTCAGTTTAACGCAGAAAACAAAAAAAAATGACAATTTTCAATAAAAGTAATGTTTGCTAAACGGTTTAGAGAGAAAATGTTTGTAAAATTTTATTTATTGCTACTAGATACAGTCCCTTGCAACAATAATTGTCACACTGAAAACGTACTTTTCAGTTTTCGCTATGTTAATTATGCAAAAATTGACAAAACTGTTTGAGTATCAACCAAATTTGGAAATAGTACTACAGTTGAGCTGATAAAAGCGAAAAAAAAAAATGGAAATATCGTTATTCAATGAAACAATATTTGGAAAAACTGTGATTTTGATTTTTTTTTAAATATGTTTATAAAAATTTGCGTTCCACCTCAAAATTGAATTTTAAGCAACTTTTTCAAATAACTTTTTTGGATATCATGTCATCTAACCTCACTTTTTGCAGATCGACGGCATATTTTTTAAATTTACCGCCATACTAGTGGTCCCGTGACATGTGTCAAAATAAATTTTGCCGTTTCTAGACATGCACAACCTATTCCCTCAAAAGAGTTTTAGTATATTTTAATAATAAAAAAAATTCCCATATGTTGCAATATTTATGCCGGTCACTGTATATAGGGACTAGAAATTGGTAATGTAAAGAAGAGCAATACAATTTTGAATACAAGTCAAATAGGCCTCTCATTAATTCGTCCACCGTAAAAGTATGATATATGGTATAGGCCAAGAAGAAAATTGCCTTTGTGACGTTTCGGGTTAGATCATTTTACCCTTCATCAGATCTAATTATAAAATAATTACACCAAGGAACGTAAAATTAGACAAAGAAAAACATACTTACAATCGGCATGTGAAGATTGAATAAAAAAATTTTTTTAGCATGCAAAAATTTTAAGTTGATGATTTAAATTCTATAAATTTGACACTAAGAAAACACAATGTCAAATTTATAGAATTTAAATCATCAACTTAAAATTTTTGCATGCCAAAAAAAAATTTATTCAATCTTCACAGTTCTTTGTCTAATTTTACATTCCTTGGTGTAATTATTTTATAATTAGGTCTGATGAAGGGTAAAATGATCTAACCCGAAACGTCACAAAGGCAAGAACATCCAGCAAGAATAAAGAACCTGTATTCTGTTAGAAAACAATTTTAACAGTAGTTTTATTTCATTCCAACATAAAGAACATTCGGTTACGGAAACTGGTTATTTAGTTCAACAAACTTTAACTATATACATATTTAATTTGATTGAGGAGAGATTTGATTTTTTGTAGGATAGATAAATTTATGAATTTACTGCCTTTTGCTCAGAAATTTGAGTAATCATCGCAAATTTGAAGCATAACTAAGAACCAAAGTTCAGTATTTTTTTTTTAGCAAAAATATATCAACGCCAGCCAGTTCCCATAGAGATTATTTGAATAATGCTCGAATTAGGCAAAAAATAGTCCAAAAACAACAGCGCTCTTCATTTGCGTTTTTGAGAGTGTGAGATGATTGCTTTTACATATGGAAACACACGTTCAAATGAATTGCATTTGAATTTGAATAACGCAGAAAAGGTAAACACGTGGTATCCTGCTCCGACAATCGATTTTTATGTATGTCCAAGGCTATACGTGGTCAAAGAAAAACCGATTATACCACTGCTTAAGTAGATATGGGTGCAGGAATAAATAAAAATTAAGCATATGGTATCATTTACCTACAGCACTGTCAATTTTACACATCAGCGATAGGTGACAATGTTGAATAAACAAAATATAAATAAGGACTTCATTTATGAACGCGTAGCTACTTACCTCCTATAATCCATATACACAATGCAAGTAAATAAATAGTCGACATGCACTGGAGGTAATTCACTCTGTAGGTATTTACATGATACATATTTATTACATATGATAATATAAATTTATGAATGGTTGTCTTTAATATATTTATGAGGGTGTAATATGCTAGATTACTGCATTCTAGAAGAGTTATTGAAGATATAAGAATAAAATAACAACATACATTTTATAATTACAGATGGTACAAAAGTTGCATTCAATGGGGGAATGGATTTAGTGGGTCGAATGCTTCCACTGCATCATCGCGGCAGTCTTATCAACCAACGTGTTCACTCTTTCCTTACGAGGCACTAACGGCTTTACCGGTTTATGCATTTTCCGAAAGCGTCTACTAATCTGGTCGGTTCTATTGTCCTATTTTAACACGGCCGTTCGGTTTCGCGTTCTGAATTACAATCTTTTTGCTCGTGTAAGGATATAAAAGTCACTCTTTTAGACAGCGCCAAGCGCCTTTGTTACATACTCCGAACTTACTAAATACACGCGCTGTCGTCCGAACACGCCAGCTGGGCGTCCCGACGCCGAACCACCGAACCATAGTTCACCGCTCAGACGCAGAACGTCTCACATAATAACAACAACACGGTTCGCCGTGACCCCACCCAATTTTAAATTGTCGATCGTTTCCCTATAAATCCATAATAACTCGTATTTATGCTTAATCAACCCGTACACAAAGAGAAATAATGTAGTTGCAATGACCAATCGCAATTAAATGAGCGAACAGTTGCTGAATTATCTAGATATTTAACTTATTTATATATTCAGTTTTGATATACCATGTGATTCAAAATGATTGTCGTAAGAAAAAAACTGTCTCCGGAAAAAATTATCTATACTTATTACCAATTTAATAAGCGAAGCTAGCTACATACAAATTTCATACGTTAAATGAATTTTCTTGACATTTAGCGACATTGGCGTGCGTGTTGTAGTATCTTTCGATTATTTATCTTATATTTTTCTTCAAACCGTTTATATTTACATGTAATATCACCAACAATAGTATTCCTGAATACTGTAAGAAAATAAGGGAATTTATCTGTGGTAATTAGCTCAACAAATATGTAAAAAATCAATATTAACATTAAGTGAAATAGTTTATTACATTTTAAATTTTATAGGCTTATCATACACTTCAGCGCAAATGAGCTGTCAAAGAAAGTTACATTTTCATCCCTATGAAGTTTTTACGGTACAGGAATTATTACCATTAGATCATGATGACTTGCTAAACAAATCATTTTTCTCAGATGAAGCCTGGTTTTATCTAACAGCCCATATAGCACACAATGTCCGATGGACGTCCGATATAAGTCCATTTTAGGTACAAACGTACATGGACAAAGGTGGAGCGTACATTGGATGTACTTGAATGTATGTACAGCGGACAGCCTGAGTTTATGTACGATGGACGAACAGGGGTGGACATTGTTGTCGTTAAGATACAAAATAATATTTTTTATTAGGTATGTTTAATGAGAAATATAATAGTAATAACTTTAATACTAATTTGATATTAGGACTATGCTTGTAATATTTACATATGATACGCAAGTATATTCTAAATAATGTTAAAAATGTTTAAAATTTTAACAGCTTTCTCTGTCCCATTGCATAGGGCTACGCTGATATATTTATGGGCGTTAACCTGGTAAAAAATAAATATACGCAGAATAATAAAGGAATATTTAATTCTAAATAATTGTTAAAATATTCTTTCATTTTTAAATCACCCACACTTTTAACCGCGGAAGGACGACAAGGGCCGAGCTGAATCGAGCGTCCCGTAAACAGCCGGCTTACGTTTGAAGATGGTTCGAAGTGCGTGCATAACAGCAGCATAACAGTTTCTAGCGTTTCGATTTTCGATGGCTAATTTGTAGAGTGAGAGTGTGTGTTAATAAAAGGTAATTATAATATATCGCACTTTTGGCTTATAGTACTTAGGGTATAAACAATTATAGTTCAATTCACGAATTGTTTACCGATGCCTCACAATAGGTTATGTTCTGTGATCACAACAACTTCCATAAGCCGAAATGGCCGACATTGTGGTGCTTCGGAAAACATTTGTGAATTGGACTGCATCTACATAATATAAGTATGTATACATATTTTCGCATTGTATGAGGATCTCTATCATCAATATAATTGTTTTGTAGATAATTTTTGCACGTATGAATTAGTCTGTATGTCATTGTCATATCAATAAATTTATATGCAGGTATACATGGTATTATAGAAGAAGTATTGTAACTTTAGGCATATTGTAACCAGCGCCGGTTTTTTAATTTTTGGTGCCGGCACCGTTTCTTATGTCCTTAGCCGGCAATAAAAGTTTGTTACCGGCGAAGAAATGAAACATAACCTATGCATTGTTGGTGAGAGTGAAACCCTTCCAAAAAGTTTTAAATATTTCGAAAGTATTCCAAACAGTTTTAAACACTTCGAGGGTATCCCAAACAGTTTTAAACATTTCAGTATCTATATTTATATTTTTTAATTATTATTTATATAAAAATTTGGTATCAGTGCCGGTTAAAATACGCGTAACTGGCGCGGGCTACGGAGGCAAATAAAAATCAACTTCAATATAGTATAGTCGTATTTAGGTACCGGTTACTCTTGTTTGTGATCTATATAGGTTGTATTATCAGAAGAAATTATGAATTATTTATGAAATAAATACGCATAATTTTGTGTACACCTCAACGAAACTATATAGCTAGCTTAACCGGTGAGAATCGGATGCGCAATATAAGAGAACTCGATGAATCTCGACAATTCAACTTACGTTTGAATTCTCGATATTTAATCTAATCATAGTGTAACAACCTTTAAACATTTAATCGACAGATCTAGTTTTATCTATTTTTTTAAACGGTCTTTTCGATTTTTTGATCAGCAAGTACTGCCAAAATTATATTGTAGTAATACCTTCTATAAATATTCACTTCACTTGAAATTGGTGAAGTGAAATTTGTTTTGCGCAAGTGTATTGCAATATTCTCGATTGTAATTATTGCTTGATTTATCATTACGTTTTCTAATACTCTGTATATTATTACTATATGTATAAATTTGTAGTTAAGGGAAATATCCAGGCTAGGAGGAAACAATATTTACGATTTTGTGTACCGATCAGCAGGGAAATTCATCACAAATAAATTTGCTGGAGCGGAGTACAGTTTTTTTTGGGATGAAAAGCAAAGAAAAGTTTTCGGGAACTGAAATTAGCAACCTTATTATTGGGTGAGTTAAAAATAAATCAACAATTTTAATTTTGTATAAACGATATTAGCGGTATGAAATTTTATTAATGCTTGTATAAAAGGACTGTTTGCATAATCTGCATGTATGAAGCATTCATGATTCTTTAGGTTTTTTAAAGTAACTTCTAATTAAACTTTCGATTTTCAGAAAGTGCGCAAAAGTGTTTTCCCGCTGCTACGAATAAGCAGGTGGAAGCCGAAATAGCCAGATGGCTACGTCACTGCAGCGAAAGGGGGAAAGGAACGAAATAAATAATTATAATAAATATAATTATTACGTGAACTTCAATAATAAATATATATCTCAAGTGTTTCTCTTTTAATTAATTAATTCCATCTTATCGACTGATATAGCCTTGAAGTTTATATAAAATAAGCGATATGATAACTGATTTACATCAATCAAAAGTAGGCTCCATTTGTACCCCATATAAGAGCAACAGAAGGTGTTATGCAGATCTTATATTTATGTTTAAACATACTTTTGTCTTTATAATTAATGTAAATAATCACACTCTTAGGTATTTTTTTAATTTATTAACTAAGCGACAATATTTTAAACTGCAATCTAAAAGAAGTTCCAAATATGGATGTTCACTGTACATCCACGTTACGTCCACTGAACGTCCACGTGTTGTGTGAATGTACTTGGATCAACGTACATTGGACGTATACAATGTTCATCCAGTGTACATACAACTTTGTGAACTTTGGACGTTTATTGTACGTCCACAAGACATCCACGGTACCATGACAGGACGTACACTGTACGTTGATTTGTACACAACTGGACGTCTGGTGTACGTCCATTGAATGTATATGTGCTATCTGGGAGACTATATCAATTTACAAAACTATTGTATCTGGTCTGCAGAAAATCCACACGAATTTCGAGAAACCCAATTGCATCCCGTAAAAGTTGGAGTTTGGTTAGCAATGTCCAGGCAACGAATAATAGGGCCAATTTTCTTCGAGGAAACTGTAACAGCCCAACGTTACCAACAGATGTTGGAATTGTTTATTGCAGAGTTACAAGAAAATGAGCTTGAAGCAGGTTATTTTCAGCACGATAATGCTCCAGCACATACTGCTCGACAAACCTGCCAATATCTTCAACAGTTTTTTGCTGACAGGGTCGTTGGAGCACAAAAATGGCCACCAAGATCACCTGATCTAACAGCATTAGATTACTTCATGTTCGGCTATCTAAAAAATAGGATCTATAGAAACCGCATGCATACCATAGAAGAACTGAGAGATGCAGTTTTGTCACTTAATAATTATACTAATTATATGTTATAATTTAAAGTAATAAATAAATTTAGTTAAACACCAGTTAGTACTGAATTGTAATATCATAATTTCCTAAAGATTTAAATTAATTACATTTAATTTTTCCAAGCAGAAACACCAATCCATAGTCGTTTATATAATGCCAGTTCAAATATAGGTTACGTTTTCCTTATTTATGACAGATCCGTTTACTTTCTTATGTTCCAACACTGACTTAGTTCAAACCTTCATTACAAACACGCGGCATATACCTACACCCTGTTACTATCTATAGGAGCGGAATTGACAATCATTTTGAATCTCTGCGTATTACCATTTTTATATTAGATGGTATATAGTGACCGGCATAAATATTGCAACATGTGGGAAATTTTTTATTACTAAAATATACTAATTTTTTTTAGGGGAATAGGTTGTGCATGTCTAGAAACGCCAACATTTAATTTGACACATGTCACGTGACCACCAGTATGGCAGTAAATTTAAAAAATATGCCTTCGATTTGCAAAAAGTGAGGTTAGATGACATGATATCCAAAAAGTTATTTGAAAAAGTTGCTTAGAATTCAATTCTGAGGCCGCATGCAAATTTTTGTAAACATATTTAAAAAAAATAAAAATCACAATTTTTCCAAATATTGTTTCATTGAATTACATATTTTCATTTTTTTCGCTTTTACCAGCGCAATTGCAGTACTACTTCCAAATTTGGTTGATACTCAAACAGTTTTGTCAATTTTTGCATAATTAACATAGCGAAAGCTGAAAAGTACGATTTCAGTGAGACAATTGTTGTTGCAAGGAACTGTATCTAGAAGCAATAAATAAAATTTTACAAACATTTTCTCTCTAAACCACTTAGCAAACATTACTTTCATTGAAAATTATCATGTTTTTTTTTTGTACTCTGTATTAAAGTGAAATCGGTAGTCCAAAACTGATAAGACTAAACATCTAAGCCCTCACAATGTTATTGCACACACCGAAGGTATTTATGTAGGTTTCGAAATTACAAACCTCAGTAGAAATAAATAACCAGTATTTTTAGCTAATGATAGGAATACTTAATAAGCAAAAACATTTGAACAATAACTAGTAGTAATGAACACCTAAGAAATGAAACTCTAAAAATGCATACTTGTTAGACATACATATCATTTTATCATTTAGGGAGGAAAAGCGACGCTGACACGATGAAACTGTACATCTT